>CM056737.1:22808419-23044956 GCA_029844215.1 Przewalskia tangutica
AATCATCAGAGCATACTGCGGGCATAGCGCCTTCGTATGGCGATGAACGATTCCAGCTGATCTGAAGAATGAGTCATGCTCGTAACGATCCGTACGCTTTCCGCCAGTCGGACGATTCCCTCGCAAAATAAGCCTGTTGTGCGCGTGCAAAACAAACTCCCGTTTAACCGACCTTTCAAAATGGAGTCTACGCGATGGTCGCAGCGAGGTAGGGTGGCTTGGTGGTTAACACATGCTCTCGAAAATCTGAACCGCTTGGAGCCACGACTGCACGCTCACGAAGGCGGTGGAGGACCGCTCGTATTGGTGGGGTACATAACTGCTTTCTTCTTGGCGGTCCGCCTCGAAAGTCGCAAGGACCTGCGATCTGGCCTCTTCTGCCGATCCACGAGTCGTTCCGTGCGACCTCTCGTGCCTCGCATCTGGTGCATGAGCTGCGTCGCGGGCAATGTCCGTGCATTGAAGAAACACCGCGCGAAGACTTCGGCCGTATAATCGTCTAGCGGTGGCGTGGCGATGCACCACATCCTCGTACTGGCTACTAATGCGGGAACATCACAGGGACGGCCAGTCGAACTCCGTTGTACTCCGAGCATGCGCCCGTTACGCACCGACATCAAAAACCGGCGAGCCCTGCAAATCTGTGGAGGCGAAATGTGCGGGGAAGGCCCGGCTTCGTCCCAAGCGGTGGAAGTGCATTATCTCCGGGAAGCTCGCGAATCAAACGATCATTGCGGTATCCTGCGACGATGCGAACCTAGGACCCGGCGGCTCGGTCTCGAAGCCTTGATCGCTCTCGCGATCCGTGCTGTCGGATGAACTCTGCGGATCATCCTCGGGCCTCGACCCGTAAAACTGCGGAGGTTACACCTCGAGAAAATCCGTGAGTCTCAGCCCATGCGCTCGGGGTGAACTACTGGTGCTCTGGGCCAGGCTGCTGCGTCCAACCTATCTCATATCACGCGACCACGGCGATGGCGGGCCCGTCTCCTTGTGCCCCGTCTCATCTGCTCGGTGTGGGATGGAGGCTCAGTCTTGTAGTCTCGGCCCGACCCTCTGCTGCGGCTCTAAACTCTGATGGTCTTTGGCGGTGTCGCCAAACTCGTCGTCACGAAGTACTATCTCAGTGCTGACCGGGCTGCGCCTCGTACTCTCTGTATCTCGCTGTGACTCCTCATAATTTGCCTTGCCATACGGGATCTGGTTGCACTTGCGCGGGCATAAGCGGTAAAAAGCGAGATCGTCGGAGGGTCCGACTTACAACTGACTCTAAGGCACGATCTCGAGAATGAGAAGAATGAAACCAATCCTAAATGTCCTATAGCCTCACGATTATAGATGTGGTGCCTGACACAAATAATCAAGACTACTAGACGCGGTGCGTAGACCTCAGAGATTAAGCGCTAACACGATACCACATGTCACCCGAATTCAGGGCGTGGTGGTGCGCTACCGGGCACCCTAGTGATACAACATCAGAGAAAACCAGCGGAAATAAAAACTTTAAACATGAAATGAGAGACAGAATAAATAAGCGAGCTGACAAGCGATTGCCTTGGTATATATACGTAAAAACCGAGCATTTATCCTTTTTACAAACCACCTGCGATGCTACAGACCTCTAAGATTGACCAACTATAGCGGGAAAGGGCCCGCCCGTACCACAGATGTACAAGAACCTACTTTCGAGAAGCATGCAAGATAAGCCTCAGAGAGGCGGAGCTTTCAGTGTTGAAATGAGATCCTAAGGCGGGGATCGGCCGATGTACCCTACTGCGGCATGAGCGGCCCCGAAGGAGGTCGATCTGACAGTACCATGAAAGCTATGCAATCGTAAATGAAATCGCAGATCTACTCTGGCGGGAACATGTATGATAGCCAACTACGTTACCTGACATATAATGATTATATCAAGTCGAGTCTCGCGCCATGGCATCAATCATGCGTGGAATACGCCGCCATTCCGGCGATCTATGATATGATAACAACAAGACATCAATCAAATGGAAGCATGCGAATGCGCTTCTAGCATCGTGTCGGTATGTCGAAGAAACAATAGGGCGGCATTCCAAATGGGCGTGCGCGTGCGCTACGCATCGTGTCGGTATGTCCGTATCGCCGAAAATCGGGCGTGGTAGTGCCTTACCGAGCACCCTAGTGACACAACATCGAGAAAACGGCGGAAAATAAACTTTAAACAAGAAACAAGATATATGATCATAAAACAGGCCAACCCAGTTACGCTTCGATAACATATATAAATACAACTCTTTCAAAGCGAGCAGTTTAATCCTTTTCACAAGCCACACTTGCGATCTACAGACCTCTACAGATTTACAACTATGGCGGGGCGGGCCCTTATACCACGAATGTACAAGAACCTACTCGGGAACACATGCAAAGATAAGCCTCGGAGAAGCGGAGCTTACGATATCTTTGGCCCGAGATCTAGGCGAGGATCACGGCCAGATGTACCTCGCGCGGCGTGAACGCGGCCGAAGGAGGTCGATCTGGCGGTACCAAGTATGTGAAGCGTAAAATCTGTAAATGAAATCATGCGATCTATATAGCGGGAGACATGAATGATAACCAAACTACGGTACGCATATATCCCGATTATATCAGTCGGTCTCGCGCCTCGCATCATGCGTGGAATGCCTTCACCAGCTGGCGATGTGATATGATAACGCCAAAGTACCAGCGCAAGTCCCTACGATGCAGCTGTATTGCAATTCAAATGGAAGCATGCAGTGCGCTACGCATCGTGTCGGTATGTCGAGGAACCTGAGCGGCAATCAAAATGGAAGCATGCGTGCGCTACGCATCGTGTCGATATGTCCAAGGAACCATAAGACAACATTCCAAATGGAAACATACGTGCGCTACGCGTCGTGTCGGTATGCCCAAGGAAACAATAAAGCGATGCTCGACATGGGCATGCGATGCGCTACGCGTCGTGTCGGTATGTCCAAGTGATTAGCAAAGTAACACAATCAGCGAGGCGTGCGTGGAATTTCTCCATCGCTTGGCATGTCGAGTAAGTTCTCAACAAGTCAACGACCCTCATCGAGAGGCAGCGGTAACACGAAATACAACACTTGCAATGAGGCTATAATCCTGGCGTAGGCAAGTTTCACGCCTTTCAGTACTTTACGCAAGCGCATGATACGTAGTATAAAAATCGTGACTATCTTTTTAAGTAAACAAGATAACTCCTTTTGTAAAATCAAGTAACAACATTATTTTCCAAGCGTTCAAATTGCCTAATTTCAAATGCTCGAGTCACTTATTTTAGAAAGGTTTCATAACTTTCGTAGTCTTAATCTCTTTTAAAACAATTGAGTAACATATGTCATATATGTGAGTAGTTTATTCTTGTTTATAACGATCTTATTACGTGACCGTGATCTAGAAAATGTAATATCATTTTGTCGTCTTAGCTTACATGCGGATGGAGGTTTCTACTTGGTTTTAATACAACACATCATTATTCAATACATTTTCCTTTATTAGCTTACTGCGTTGATGCGCCGATACGTTACGATTTAGAAATCGGTAAAACATTATCACTTTTAAAAACCAAGTACTCATTACTCACGAATGAGGTTTCACAATCACGTTAACAAATAAGTTAAGTCTCTTATCTTATAAGATCAAGTCTCTTAACTTCAACATGATAAACCATTTTTTACCTCGTAAGGCTGTTATAACTTGACTTCCCATAAAGCCGTTATAACCACATGTTTAAACCAAACAAATACACTTAGCTTTGTCGTCCACCGTGCTTTAGCTACACACGTATCATGCTAGAACAGATAGGAAGAGAGTTCGCATACCTCGTGACGATTATCGACAAGCAAACGCTCGCGATCAGTATGCTAGCCTTTTCCACTCTTAGTAGAATACGCTGCTCGTAATACTTTTCGCCTATAAGGCCACAAACGTTTATTAAATCTTAAACACAAGTTTCTATCTTTCTGAGAAAATTGACACTCCCACGCCGCACAGTAAATCTCTCCTCTGTCGGTAGGCTACGAACCAACGAGGGGATTACCGTCTAAGGGCGTGTACAATTCTACTTTCAGAATACTACAAGTCTCTTGTCTGATTCCTATGTAAATCTGATTCGATTCTTTTCTTTACATTGGGCTTAAGTCAAAAGACATTCTTGCAATAATGTTGATTATATATAGTATACCTTAACTATATATTCCTACTACATGTAATCTCGATTACAATAAGGGGACAAGAATATTTACCTCGACAAGCCCAAAATTATCCAAGTTATAATGTCGATCTGACGAGGTTTAGCTCGCTCGCGGCGCTCGAGCCACTCGAACAACCCTTAGAAGTTACAACGGCTTACTCGAATCTTGACCAAGTATGAAGATTTCCTTAGGGTTCGGTTTGAGACTAAAAGGACAAAGGTAGTATTTCGGGCTCTACGTATAGAGGTAACTTTTGAAATACAACTAGGTCAAGGCTAAGGTATTTTGGGCTTTAGAACAATACTAGGAGAGTATTTCTATACCCTGAGGGTATTATCTGAAAACAACTAGGCTAGGGGTACCCGGTGCTGCTTCCAGGGGGGAAGGCTCTCGGCCCGCGAGGCCACTCAAGGGGAGGAAGGCTTGGGGCGAGAACACTCAAGAGGGGAGGAGAGTTTTCAAGGCTAAGACAAAGTGAGGAGTGGATGAATAAGTTCGTCACTGAGGGTATTTATAGCCTGACGAGGCGATCGATGGCGAGATCATGCCAAGTGCAAGGCAAGTGTGAGGCCAAGATCAAGCCAAGTGCACCTAACCCTACTCCACAAAACATGCCACAAAACAATGCTGACAAGGCCAAAAGGCGCGAAATAAGGGAGGAAGGCGTCCGCACTGCATGAGCCGTCAGGGTGACAGTGTCTTCCTACCGTTGGCCAAAATGTTCGTCGCTCGGAAAAATCCGCAAAAATACAAAGCGACATAGTCGAATTTTCCCCTGAAGTTCATAAGCGTTTAGTCAACGACTCTAGCAAGGTGTTGTGCCAAAGAGTAAATTCGGCCAGGGTGCCATGGGGTGACACGTGTGCCCAGATTCCCATAATATTTAGTCTTAGAAAATATCCAAAATACGAAATCTCAAAAACAAGCGGGCCCCACAAAGCAGTAAATTTCTCGTGGGCCCAGCGTGACCATTCGAAAATAAAATCTCAAAATTCTAATATAATTTAAGAAGCCCAAATACCAAATCTGGAATCAATTCTCATTAACGAACCTTTTTCTTCACAAATTAGGAAACTTTTAAAGTGAAAACTCATCTTTCTTTCTTTTCAAAATTTACTGTACTCTGCATACGTCGTCCTCACATACATACCACTGCAACTACGGGTATAACATTCTCCTCTCAGAAACATTCGTCCGAATGTTCCTTCTCAATCGGATAACGATAAAGTTCCTCTAACAGTTAGTGCCGCGGCAACGCGAACTAACGCGTTCTCTTCTCCCTAACTGCGTTGTACCGCTCGAACACTCGAACTCTTTCTAGTATCCGTACCACACCGTCAATGCTTGTTTCCAACCTTTGGAGTTACTACCTCGAACTTGGTCATCTTACTAACCCGATCTCCGCAAAGGCCGTTCCGGCCTTCCGAACCGATGCGGTAGAATGTATCCACGAACTCATCCGATGGTCACCTAAAGCGGGGCCTAGCATCCTCGTGACCCTACCACTGGCGGAACCACCTCGAGCCCCGCATGGCCAGGGCGCGGGTTGACCCTCGAATGGTCCTCGGCAGGCCAGCCGCGCCACATTCTTGTTCCGTCTGAACAATCCCAGCGACCGCGTCATGAAAGCTAACACTCCCGTCGCACTACCCATGGACTTATCACACAAATAAATCCCGTGTACTCACCACTCTAATAAGGTCAAACATAAAATAAATCTTTTACTCATGGCGACCCTACGCCAGGTCTCGTCGTGAAATAGTCTAAGGTTCGCACTTCCATGCCACAGGCTTACCTACACTCGCCCGAGTTTCTCGATCACATATGCACAAGCTATCAGAACATAAAACTTAACACATTATCTTAACATCAATACATACAAGTCTAGAGGTTAAGGATATGCACGAAAATAGGCGGTTGAAGGACCGCTAAGGCTGAACTTCCGCGCGACCTCTAGTGGCGGCGGTGTATGAACATCTGCCTAGTGTGGAAGGTGAAGAACCAAGCGATCTCGTGCTTTGAGCTATCCTACAGTCTACCCACAGTCGAGACCAGTTTCTCCCAAAATGGCCTGTTGTGCAGCGTGTAAAACAAACTCCCGGACTAGCGACCTTTCACCGTGGAGTCTACCACAGCGGTCCGCGAGGTAGGGGTGGCTTGTTGGCTAACACCCACTCTCCGAAAATCGAACCCTTGGAGCCGACTGCTCACCTGAATACTGGATGCCTTGAAGATTGTGGAGGACCACTATGCCTTGGCGGGCGCATGCTAACTTCTGTGCTGAGGCGGTGCCTCGAAAGTCACGAAAGGACCTGCTGTTACGGCCTCTTTTCGCGACCACAGTCGTTCGGTCGATCTCTCGTGCCTCGCGTCGGTCATGAGCTGCGTGCGGGCAATGTCCATGCGGTGAAGACTACACCGAACAAGCCTGTCAAGTAATCATCTAGCGGTGGCGTGGCGGTGCACTCTATCCTCGTGGTTGCCTGCAGCGGGGACATCACAGCCGAGTCAAACTCCGCGTTGTACTCCCGGTATCGCGGGTGCGCCTCGGCGTCATAAATCGTCGGCGTGCCCTCACCATGCGGAGGCAAGAAGTGAGTGAGAATGCCTCGAGAACTCGTCCCATCTGCTGAGCGCATGCTCTCCGGGACAACTCCGAATCAAACGATCGGCTGCGGTATCACGCGCGGCCGTGCGAACCTAAGACCACCGACTCGGTCTCGAAGCCTTGATCACTCGTGACCAGCGCCAGCTGGATGAACTCCTGCGGATCATCCTCGAGCCTCGACCCGTAAAACTGCGGCGGGCTCTGACTCGAAAGTCCGTAGCCTCGAGCTATACGCTCGGGGTGAACGGCTGGTGCTACAGGCTAGGCTAGCTGCGTCGGCCTATCCTCGTACTGGCCACGACCACGGCAGCAAGCCCGGGCCATCTCTTGTACCCGTCATACGCTCGGTGTGGGGCCCAGGCTCAGTGCTTGTGGTCTCGGCGACCCTTTGCTGCGACTCTAGCTTCTTTGAAATTGGCGGCGTCATAAAACTTCGCCCGTGAAGCACAATCTGGTGAGGGCTGCGCCTCGTACTCCTCTGTATCTCTAGCGGCTCCTCATCTTGCCCTCTTCAGGCTCTGGTTGCACCTGCGGAGGCGTCGGTAAAAGCGAGATACGTCGGAGGGTCGACTTACTGACTCTGAGGCGATCAGGAATGAGAAGAATGAAACGAATCCTAAATGTCCTATAGCCTCACGATTATAGATGTGGTGCCTGACACGATAATCAAGACTCTCACTAGACACGATCTGTAGACAACTTTCAGAGGATTAAGCGCTCTGATACCACTTTGTCACGCCAGAAATTCGGGCGTGGTAGTGCCTTACCGGGCACCCTAGTGACCTGACGTCGAGAAAACATTGGGAAAATAAACTTTAAACAAAGCAAGATATATGATCATAAAGCAGGCTGACCAATGGTTACCTTCCAATAACATATATAAATACAACTCTTTCAAAGCGAACAATTTAATCCTTTCACAAATCCACACTTGCGCGATCTTCTGGACCTCCAAGATTTACAACAACTATGGCGGGGCGGGGCCAGTACCACGAATGTCTGAACCTACAACTCGGGAACACGTACCAAAAGATAAGCCTCGGAGAAGCGGGCTTCCCGATATCTTTGGCGAGATCTAGGCGAGGATCCACGGCCGATGTACCTCGCTGCGGCATGGCGCGGCCGAAGAAGTCGATGTAGCAGTGCAGTATGTGAAGCGTAAAAATCGTAAATGAAATCATAGCGATCTATAAAGCGGGAGACATGAATGATAACCAAACTACGATACCACGTATATCCAGTTATATCAAGTCAGGTCTCGCGCCTCGCATCATTCGTGCGTGGAATGCCTTACAGCTGGCGATCATGATATGATAACACGAAAGTACACGGCGCACCAAGTCTACGATGCCAAGAGCTGTATTAACAATTCAAATGGAAGCATGCGTGCGCTACGCGTGATGTCGGTATGTCGAAGGAACCGAAGGCCAATCAAAATGGAAGCATGCGTGCGCTACGCGTCGTGTCGATATGTCGAGGAACCATAAGGCGGCATTCCAAATGGAAACATACCCGTGCGCTACGTCGTGTCGATATGCCCCAGAAACAATAGCGATAAGATCAACATGGAAGCATGCGATGCGCTACGCGTCGTGTCGGTATGTCAAGCGATTAGCAAAGTAACCTGATCAGCGAGGCGTGCGGTGGAATTTCTCCGTCACTGTAGGCGTGTCGAGTAAGTTCTCAACAAGTCAGCGACCCTCATCGAGAGCAGCGGTAACGAAATACAACACTTGCACAAAGGCTATCATCAAGCATGGCAAGTTTCACACAACTCAAGTACTTTCATAAGCCACGCGCGATACGTAGTATAAAAATCGTGACTATCTTTTTAAGTAAACAAGACACTTCCCTTTTGTAAAATCAAGTAACAACATTATTTTCCAAGCGTTCAAATTTGCCTAATTTCAAATGCTCAAGTCACTTATTTTAGAAAGGTTTCATAACTCATAGTCTTAATCTCTTTTAAAACAATTGAGTAACATATGTCATATATGTGAGTAGTTTATTCTTGTTTATAACGATCTTATTCTGACCGTGATCTAGAAAATGTAATATCATTTTGTCTCATCTTAGCTTCTATGCGGATGGAGGTTTCTACTGGTTTTAATACAGCGTCATTATTCAATACATTTTCCTTTATTAGCTGCGGTGATGCAGCCGATACGTTACGATTTAGAAATCGGTAAAACATTATCACTTTTAAAACCAAGTACTCATTACTCACGAATGAGGTTTCACACATCGCGTTAACAAATAAGTTAAGTCTCTTATCTTATAAGATCAAGTCTCTTAACTTCAACGTGATAAACCATTTTTACCTACGTAAAATGTTATAACCAACTTCCCATGCGGCGTTATAATAACCTTAACATGTTTAAATAAACAAACAAATACACTTAGCAATCGTCCGTCTACGCTACGCGTATCATGCTAGAAACGGATAGGAAGAGGTTCGCATACCTCGCGGCGATTATCGAGAAGCAAAGCGCTCGCGATCGTAACGGCTGGCCTTTCCACTCTTGAGTGAATCGCTACTCGTGTAATGCTATTCGCGCAAGGCGCGCGTCACTATTAAATCTTAAACACAAGTTTATCTTTCTCTGAAAATTCGGCCTCACGCCCACTTGGCGTAAATCTCTCCTCTGTCGGTAGGCGAAGCCAACGGGAGTTTCTACTGGGGCGTGTACAATTCTACTCGGCAATACTACCTGTAAGTCTCTGTCTGATCACATGTAAATGATTCGGTTCTTTTCTTTACATTGAGCTTAAGTCAAAAGACATTGCGCACAATAATGTTCGATTAATATATAGTATACCTTAACTATATATTCCTACTACATGTAATCTCGATTACAATAAGGGGCAGAATATTTACCTCGACAAGCCCAAAATTATCCAAGTTATAATGTCGATCTGAGCAGGTTTAGCTCGCTCATGCGCTCGAGCCACTCGAACAACCGCCAGAAGTTAACCAACCTGCTCAAATCTTGACCAATGAAGATTTCCTTAGGGTTTGGTTTGAGACTAAAGGACAAAGAGTAGTATTCCAGACTCTGCATTATAGAGGTAACTTTTGAAATACTACTAGGTAAAGGCTAAGGTATTTTGGGCATTATAACAATACTAGGAGAGTATTTCTATACATGAAAGGGTATTATCAAACAACTAGGCTAGGGGTACCACGGCTAGCACTTCGAGGGGAGGGAAGGCTCTCGGCCATGAGGCCACTCAAGGGGAGGAAGGCTTGGGTGAGAACACTCCGAGGGAGGAGAGTTTTCAAGGCTAAGACAAAGTGAGGAGTGGATGAATAAGTTCATCACTAAGGGAGTATTTATAGCGCCAAGGCCGATCAATGGCCAAGATCATGCCAAGTGCAAGGCAAGTGTAGGGCGAATCAAGCCAAGTGCACTAACCCTACTCACAAAACATGCCCGCACAATGCGCCAAGCAAGGCCAAACTAGGCACAAATAAGGGAGGAAAGGCGTCCGCACTGCAAACCGTCAGAGGGTGACAAGTGTCACCTCGTTGGCCAAAATGTTAAAATCGCTCGGAAAAATCACAAAAATACAAAGCGACATAGTGAATTTTCCCCTATGATTACATAAGCGTTTAGTCAACGACTCTAGGGTGTTGTGCACAAAAGGTAAATTCGGCCAGGGTGCCACGTGGGGTGACACGTGTAGCCCCGATTCGCCGAATATTCGTCTTAGAAAATATCCAAAATGAAATCTCAAAACAAAGCGGGCCAAAAGCCAGTAAATTTCTCAGTGGGCCCAGCGTGACCATTTAGAAAATAAAATCTCAAAATTCTAATATAATTTAAGCCCAAATACCAAATCGGAATCAATTCATTAACGAACCTTTTTTACAAATTAGGAAACATTTAGTGAAAACTCGCATCTTTCTTTCTTTTCAAAATTTACTGTGCTCTACGCGTCGTCCTCGCATACATACCACTGCTTCACGGGGTATAATCCAAAAGAAATCCTGGCGATAATCAAAATGGAAACATGCGTGCTTCTGCGTCGTAGATATATCAGCGATTAACGCGAAGACCTCGAAATGGAAGCATACGTGCGCTACGCATCGTGTCGGTATGTCCAAGCGATTAACAACAATAATACTATCAGCGAGAGCGTGCGTGGAATTTCTCGTCGTGGCACGTCAGTAAGTTCTCGGCAGTCAGCGACCTCAGTGAGAGGCGGTAATACAGCGCTTTGCCTGACAAGCTATCACAAGCATAGGCAAGTTTCTGACAACAAGCGTAGGCAAGTTTCCGCAACAAGCATAGGCAAGTTATACCTGACTCAAGTACTTTCATTTTATGACAAAATCCGAGTTTTAACCTAAGTACTACGTCGTTAAATTCTTTTAAAGAGATCCATTACTTTTATAAAGTCACGATACGTAGTATTAGAATGACCAACCATTCCTTTTCAAAATCAAGTAACAACATTCTTTTCCTAAGTTCGGTTTGCCTAGTTTGATTACTCGAAGCTTCTCGTTTCAAATGGTTTCATAGTTCGTAAACTTAATCACAATTCCTTTTTAGAACAATTGGAGTAATATATGTCTTACGTGAGTAGGTTATTCTTGTTTACAACATTCTTATTCTGACCATGATCTAGAAAATGTAATATCATTTTGTCTCATCTTAGTTTCTATGCGGATGGAGGTTTATACTGGTTTTAATACGATCATCATTATTGATACATTTTCCTTTATTAGTATTGCGGTTAGTGCGTCGATACACGTTCGATTTCCGAAATCGGTAAAACATTATCCACTTTAAATAAAACCAAGTACTCATTACTCACGAATGAGGTTTCACACGCACCGCATTAAAACAAATAAGTTAAGTCTCTTATCTTATAAGATCAGTCTCTCTTCTAACATGATAAACCATTTTCTTTACCTCTCTTAAGACATTATACCTAACTCGTAAAGCTAGTATAACTCTTTTTAAAACCTTTAAAACCAGTGTTACTCTCCGCCAAGCGATTTATAAATCTTTTGAAATACATCAATTTCTTTATTATAACAAGCGTTATAATTCACACGATTACCTTTTAAAACCACAAGTATTTTCTTACCTACATTTGTTATAACTTGACTTCCGTAAAGCGTATAACACTTTATGTTTCAAATAATCAAATACATTAAACACGTATCGTCACCGTACTACATAGTTACACACATATCATGCTAGAAGAGATAGGAAGAGGTTCACGTACCGCGACGATTGTCATTAATAGCAAAGCGCTCAAGTACCTCAAACATGGCTACTCCTAGCCAAGTGGATCACTCCAGCGTAGTACTTGACCTATAAGGCAGCGGCGACATTAACATCTAGATCTCAGCGTTCCATAATCTCTCGAGAAAATTCGTGACACCTCCATGGCGGCGTAAATCTCATAACTATATCGGCTGGCTACGAAGCCAACGGGGTTAACACGTCTAACCGGACCAGCGTAATTCTACTGCGATAATGCTACATAAGTCTCTTGTCTGATACAGGTAATTACTTCGATTCTTCTCTTTATTATCATACATGTGATTCTTGTTCAATTCTTCATTCTTGGGCTTAAGTCAAAGACATTGCCACAATACTAAGTTCAGTTCTATATATAGTATACAACAACTATATATTCACCACATGTAATTTCCAATTACAATAGGGACAAGATATTTACCTCGATAAGCCCAAAATTATCCTAGTTTAAAGTCGCTCACGAGCAAGGTTTAGCTCGACTCAGTGCGCTCAACCGCTCCAAACTACCCTGAAGTTCTAACCAACTTACAACCGACAACGGGTGAAGATTTCCTTAGGGTTTCGTTTTAGTAGTGAGGAAAGTATAACGGTATTTTACGGCTTGTATAAGTGTAACCTTGGGAATACTACAAGGTATTTGGGCCAGGTATTTGGACATTATAACAATACTAGGAGTATTTCTATACCTGACAACAAGGGGTATTTATACGAGACAACTAGGCTAGGGGGTTACTGCCCCACAAGGCCTTCGAGGGAGGGCTCTCGGCAGGGAGGGGAGACTAGGGCGAGAACACCACAAGAGAGGGGAAGGCTTAAACACTTAGGAAATATTTTTGGATGAAGAAGTCTTCAACTTAGGGTGGTATTTATAGCCAACCAATGGCGAGATTAAGCGAGTGCACACAGTGTAAGTAAGATTCACCCAAGTACACTTATCCATCTACCACACCAAACAACACAAATATCCTACCTACTCGCACTCACCCAAATCGTCCAAACCGACACTCTTTGATGAGAGGGTGCCAGTGTCGCCCTCTTGTTGGTCCAAATGTTTCGTCTCTCGGAAAAATCATAAAATTAAAAATGACATAGTGGAAATTCCCTAAAGTGTGGAAACGTTTCGTCGAAAAACGACTCCTTTCGGCACTTGTGTACAAATTTCGAAACTAGCCTACTTTAAGGCTCAAATTATAATACGTACACACTCACGTACATACTCTGGAAATACGGGGTATAACATTGTTATAGGTTGATACTCTGCGCGCGACATATTCGACTTGGCAGGTGATTTTCGCCAAGGAGGTATGTGATTCTTCCTATCCTCTAGAGCATGATATTTTAAATATATATATAGTTCGGTAGACGTACGTGTGTTAACTGAACATGGTTTTACTTTACGTCTTTCGACTTGAGTCTAAATAATAAGAACCTTGAAGTATTTCAAAAGAATTATGAATCATTTTTGAAAGAAGAGTAATACTTGATTTTTAAACAGAAAGCTTAAGCTTAAGAGTTATACTAGCTTTATGGGAAGTTAGGTATAACGACTTAAGAAAGATAAAAGGAACGGTTTTACTTATTTGATTATGAAAATCTTGTATTGATTGCTGCAAAGTGTAGTAAGATGGTTTGTTAAGTAAACATGTTATGATGCTACGCGTGTTAGTGTCTTGTGATGTTGTGTAAGGGGGTTATTCTTGTTGTGCTTACGTTGTTAAATGTTAAGACCATTGTACTGTTATTATATCACATACCATGACTTGTTATCACAGGGCTTGCCACCGATGCGGGTCTATACGGCTATCGATGCGTGGGGACTATGCGGGCTGCGGGAGTTCTAGGATTGATCATTCGGGTGTATTATCCGTCACGAGGATGCCTCATGCAGTGCAAGGTGACTATGCGGTCTATGTGACTATGCGGACTGCGGGAGTCCAGGAGGGTATCGGGGTTAGCTACCCTCGATGCGAGGAATACCTCATGCAGTGCGTGTAGCGACTATGCGGGCTGCGAAGTCGAGGACTAGGCGCATAATGATACTATGGGCGATTGGCCTTGCCGATCATTAGCGGCCTAGAAAGACGATTACATTATATCTATTTTTGCTCTTGTTTATGATGTACTATGCGATTAGGCGATTGTATTTACAAATGGTTTTAAACACGATTTCATTTGATACTTCTGATTTCATACGCAGTACATTGTCGACCTCCCGAGTGCGTTCATGCACGGTAAAGAGCGGTAGCGGATCCTCGTTTAGGATCTTTATTAAGGTCGAGCTCAGATTTCTCGGAGGCTCGACTTTTAGGTATGATCTCCGTGTTGTAGATACTTTTACATTCAGGTATGGCGGGGCTAATCGCTGTCATATAGTTATTCTCGTAGAGTGCCTGTAGTCTATTGTAAAGTTGGGATGTAGCGCGAAACTTGATTGTTATACCGTATTTTTGTATATGCGTGAGGGCGTCGTAGAAAATTTGAGCCTTAAGTTAGGCAAGTTTGAAATTTGTACCTGACAGCGATTAAGTCGTTTTTAACGAAGCGTTTCCACGACTTTTGTTGGGAAAATTCCGGCTATGTCATTTATAATTTTTGCGGATTTTCCGAGAGGCGAAACATTTTGGACCAGCGGGAGGGTGGCGTGTGTCACCTCGCATTGGAAGCAAAGGGGCGGCGAAATGGCCATTCTTGCGTTTTGTTGCCCGATTTTGGTCAAGGGTTAGGTAGGATATTTTTGTGTAGTTGATGAGCAAGTGGGACCCAACACATGGCTTGATCTTGACCTTACACTTGCTATACTTGGAAGAATCTTGGCCATTGGTTGGCCATTTCTTCACCTATAAATACCACTCCATGTTGATGAACTTCTTCGTCCAAATTGTTCTAAGTGTTGAAAATCTCTCCTCCTTCAACCTTGAAATCGTCCAACACCCTCCCCCTTGGTTAAGGCCTTTGTGAGAGCCTCCACTCCACTTGTGGTGTCTGGCGTAGGGTACCCCACTGCCTAGTTGTTTTCGTATAATACCCTTGTTGTGGTATAGAAATACTCTCTAGTATTGTTGTAATGTCCAAATACCTTGGCCCAAATACCTTGTAGTATTCCAGGCTACACTTATACAAAAGCCCGGAAAATACGATTATACTTCCTTTAGCCACAGCGAAACCTAAGAAATCTTCAGTTGTTGAAGTTGTAAGTAGAAGTTGGTTAGAACTTAGGGTTGTTGGAGCGCTCGGAGTAGGAGCTAGCGTTGCTCAGGATCGACTTTATACTTGGATAATTTTGGGCTTATCGAGTAAACACTTCTTTGTCATATTGTAATTGGAAATTACATAAGTGTTGAATATATAGTTGTTGTATACTATATATAGAACTGAACTTAGTATTGTGGCAATGTCTTTTGACTTAAGCTGAAGAATAAAGAATTGAGCAGTAATCACATAGAAGGATAATAAAGAGAAGAAGCTGACTGTAATTACCTAGGGCGTATTACGATAGACTTATGTAGCATTCTTGTGTAGTAGAGATTATGCAGCGTCAGGTTAGGCGTGTTAACCCCCACTGGTTGGCTTGGTAGCCAGCCTCGATAAAGGAGGAGATTTCTGTTTGTTGCGGGGAGGTCTTTGGAATTTTACGTAGAAAGATAGAAACTTGTGTTTTGGGGTTAATGAGCGTTTGTGACCTTTATAGGTGAAAGTACTAAGAGTAGCGTATTCTACTCGAGAGTGGAAAGGGCTAGCAAGGTTGTAGTACTTGGAGCTTTTTGCTTATTGTCGATAATCGTCGCGAGGTATGTGAACCTCTTCCTATCTCTTCTAGCATGATATGTGTGAACTATGTAGTGCGGTGAGCGTACGTGTATGCTTGTGTTTGATTGTTCTTAAAACATAAAGTGTTATAACGGCTTTATGGGAAGTTGGATTATAACGACTTTATGTAGGTAAGAAAATACTTTGTGGTTTTAAAGGTAATGATGTGAATTATAGCGGCTAGTTATAATAAAGAACTTGATGTATTTCAAAAGATTTATAATCGTTTTGGAAGGAGAGTAACACTTGGTTTTAAAAGTTTTTAAAAAGAATTATACTAGCTTTATGGGGAGTTAGGTATAATGTCTTAAGAGGTAAATAAAATGGTTTCTTGATGTTAGAAGTTAAGAGACTTGATCTTATAAGATAAGAGACTTAACTTATTTGTTTTAATGTGAATGTTTGTGTGAAACCTCATTCGTGAGTAATGAGTACTTGGTTTTATTTAAAGGGATAATGTTTCTTGATTTGGAAATCGAATGTGTATCGACAGGACACTGCGGCGTTAATAAAGGAAAATGTATTGAATAATGATGAATTGTATTAAAACCGATAGAAACCTCCATCTGCATAGAAACTAAGATGAGACAAAATGATATACATTTTCTAGATCATGGCTTCGTGATAAGAATGTTGTAAACAAGAATAACTACTCTCGCGTGAGACATATATTACTCGATTGTTCTAAAAGGAATCAAGTGATTAAGTTTGGAAACTATGAAACCATTTGAAAATGAGAAGCTTGAGTAATTGAAACTAGGCAAGCTGGAACTTAGGAAAGAATGTTGTTACTTGATTTTGAAAAGGAATGTGGGTTGGTCATTCTAATACTACGAATTGTCGGGTGACTTTTATAAAAGTAATGGATCTCTTTTAAAAGAACTTAACGTATGTAGTACTTTGGGGTTAAAAACCGGACTTTGGCATAAAATGAAGTACTTTGAGTTGTTGTGAAACTTACCTTTACTTGTTATTGTGAAACTTGCCTTTGCTGGTTGTTGTGAAACTTGCCTTTGCTTGTTGTTGTGAAACTTGCCTATGCTTGTTGTTGTTAAACTTGCCTATGCTTGTGATGATAGCCTTTGTTGTGCAAGTGTGGTATTTACGTATTCTGCGTCTCTCGATAGAGTAGGTTGACTTATTGAACTTACTTGGGCGTCTTTGGCGGTGATGGAGAATTCCGGGTATGTTTCCATTTTGATTCTTGTCTTGTTGTTGATGTCACGTGGGCGTATCTACCGTCTGATATTCGGCGTGCGGCGTGCACGAGTTGATTACCGATATATGGTTATCGCAACATGGGCGTGTCTACACCGTCACGATATTAAGGCGTGCGGCGTGCGGCGGGTTGATTACCGATATATGGTTATTCGCAACATGGGCGATGTCTGCCGTCTGATGTCAGGGCATGTGGCGTGCGGAAGGTTGACCACCCGATATATTGTGTGAGGTTACATGGGCATGTCTACGGCGATGTCCGGGGCATGTGGCGTGCGGCGCTGTTATTATTGTTGCATCATGGACATGTCTACCGTCGCATTAGGGCATGCGGCCGTGATCACGAACATGATGGATGTTGTGGGCGTGAGACCCGTAGTTATATTTAGTGGTGACTTTGAGGCGTGAGTCACGACTTGGCTTGCTTTTATGTTGCGTCGTATTTTGGTTATCATACATGTCTCACGCTTTTTAAGCTATTATGATTTCATTCTGATGTTGTGATTTCACATACTTGGTACTGTTATCTTGACCTCCTTGAAGTGCGTTAATCTGCGGTAGAAGTACATCGGTCGTGGATCCCCGCTCTTAGGATCTCATTTCAGTGTTGAAAGCTCAGTTCCTTGAAGGCTTATCTTTGGTATGTTTCACTGAGTTGTAGGTTCTTGTACATTCGGTATGGCGAACCACTGTCCGTTATAGTTATTGTAAATCTTAAGTGCATGCTAATCGTTGTGGCGGGGTTTGTAAAGGATAAGCTGTTCGGGTTTTTATGTATATCTGAAGGCAGCTATTTTGGTTGCTGTTTATTTATTATATCTCTTGTTTCATGACTCGTGTTTTATTTTCCGCTGGTTTTCTCGATGTTGTATCACTAGGGTGCGGGGTAGGCACGATCCGGGCGGAATCGGGCGTGACAAAGTGGTATCGAGCGATTAGTCCTCGGAAAGTGTCTACAGATCGTGTTCAGTAGAGTGTTGATTATCGGTGTGTTGTGCACCACGTCTATAATCGGAGGCTATAGGACATTTAGGATTGGTTTCCATTCTTCTCATTCCGAGATCGTGCCTTAGAGTGTGTTGTAAGTTGGACCCTCGGCGTGTTTCGTTTTACTAGTTATGCCTGCGAAAGGCAAACTGGCGAGGCGAAGGGCAAGCGAGGAGGCTGCTAGTAGGATTGAGTAATGCAGCGCGAGCGGTCGATACACGAGTAGTGCTTGACAGCGAGTTTTGCGGCGCCTTGACCAGCGAGTTTAGAGCCGCGTCGATGGGCTGCTGAGACTCTGATGCACGAGCCTCAGTCGCGATGCAGGCGGGAGATGGTCGCGAGAGATGGCGATTATTGGCGAGTTGTGGCGGATATGAGATAGGGTGGGCGCAGTGATTCGATTCAGCCAACACTGTAGTGCGCAGGCGAGCGGTTTGAGGCTACGGATTTCCTAGTTGTAGCCACTTTGAGTTTCTGGTCGAGGCGGAGGATGATCCGCGGAGTTCATCCGTCGATTCTGAGAGATCATCGCGGGTGATCGAGCCGGTGATCGTGACATTTAGTTCGCATCGGATGCGTGATACCGAAATCTACTGGGTTGACTCGTGGGAGCTTTCGGGAAGCATGCCTTCCGGCCGTTTGGGGCGAGTTTTGGGGCATACGCGCATTTCTTGCCTCACATGAGAGGCTCGGGTAAACAATTTTTGATGTTGAGGCGAGCAGGCGTCTGATTCGGAGTACAATGTGGAGTTCGACTCATTGTCACGGTACGTCCCCGCATTAGTAGGTAGTATGGAGGATCGAGTGCCCGATATATTCTGAGGCTCGATGATTACCTAGCGAGAAGTTGTTGGTGTTTCTCTTGGTAGGGCATGGACATTGCCGCGTGAGCTCGCACTTAGGTGCGAGGCGCGAAGATCAGCAGGTGGACCGCTTTCGGCGAGAAGGCGACGGCCGGATATTTTGGCGACTTTCGAGGCGGACCGCCTCGCGGCGAACAGTTATGTACCTCGCCATTCTGAGTGGTCCTCATGACGCCGGGACCTCGGGATATCGGGAAGCGGTCGGGGCTCCCGGGTTTGAATGTTGGGGAGTAGGGTGTTGGCGAATCTTAACCCTACCGGTGTAGTCGATGTAGTAGACCGCATTTAGGAGTGTCGTAGTACGAGGAGCTTGTTATTCTTGCGGCCAGCGAGGCCATATGGCGAAGCTCAGGCGTGGGTAGCGCGGTAGGATAGCCTGACTACTAGAAGCGATTGCGGGCACGGTAAGTCGCGGTGGAAGTTCGATTTTAGCGGTCCTTGAACGCCTAGTTTGAGTATATCCTTAACCTGTAGATAATTGTATGTATTGATGTTAATGATGTGTTTAGTTTTATGTTCGGATAGATTTGTGCTATAGTGTGATTAAAAATCTGGTTAGTGTGAGATGAAGTGGTAGTTTCCATGTGTGTGTCGGAGGCGGAAGTTGGCGCCACTGATGGGTCGGGTTGGGGGCGTGTTGCGGGCCCCGTCCGTTCGAGGAAGGTCAGTGCGGAGTGGTCGCCGGGTGGCGGTCACGAGTGCTAGGCCCAGTTTAGATGACCATCGTATGAGTTCGTGGATCGTTCGACGAGAATCAGTTCGTGAAGGCGAGAATGGCCTTAGAGGAAATCGAGGTTAGTAAGATGACCAAGTTTGGAGGTAGTGACTCCAGGTTGGAAAGCGAGCGTTGGTGAAGTGTGAGTGCGTGTCTTGGGAAGAGTTCGAGTGTTCGAGCAGTGCACGATGAGGTGGGGAGAAGTGAGCGAGTGTGATCGTTTCTTTTGTGAAATGAAGGTGCGGAGGAGTATATGTTAGACCTTGGTGGGAACTTTTGTGATAACAGAGGTGATTCCTCGTGGACTTGGGATTCGTATTTTGTGCATTTGTTATTTCATGGTCGGTGTGGCATGATTGTTTTACGTCGTATAGGTGAAGACTATCTTGGCGCGTGTTTGTGTTGAGACTTGAGAAGGAACATTCGGGGCGAATGTTTCTAAGGAAGAATGTTATACCGTATTTTGAGTATGCGTGAGGGCGTGCGTAGAAAATTTGAGCCTTAAGTTAAGCAAGTTTGAAATTTGTACCTGACACGATTAGAGTCGTTTTCGACGAAACGTTTCCCGGCTTTTGTTGGGAAAATTAGGCTATGTCATTTATAATTTTGCGGATTTTTAGAGAGAAACATTTTGGACCAGCGGGAGGGTGACATGTGTCACCCTCACATTGGAAGCAAAGGGGCGGCGAAATGGCCATTCTTGGCGCGTTTTGTTGCCCAATTTTGGTCAAGGGTTAGGTAGGATATTTTTGTGTAGTTGATGAGCAAGTGGGACCCACAAACACGTGGCTTGATCTTGACCTTACACTTGCTATACACTTGGAAGAATCTTGGCCATTGGTTGGCCATTTCTTCTATAAATACCACTCCGTGTTGATGAACTTCATCCAAAATTGTTCTAAGTGTTGAAAATCTCTCCCCCTCACCTTGAAATCGTCCAACACCCTCCCACAGGTTAAGGCCTTTGGCGAAAGCCTCCACTCCCATTTGTGGTGTCTGGCGGAAGGTACCCAACTGCCTAGTTGTTTCGTATAATACCCTTGTTGTGGTATAGAAATACTCTCCTAGTATTGTTGTAATGTCCAATACCTTGGCCCCAAATACCTTGTAGTATTCCCAGGCTACATACAAAAGCCGGAAAATACGATTATACTTCCTTTAGCCACAGTAAACCACTAAGGAAATCTTCACCGTTGTTGAAGTTGTAAGTAGAAGTTGGTTAGAACTTCTAAGGGTTGTTTGGAGTGCTCGGAGTAGGAGCTAGCGTTGCTCGGGATCGACTTTATACTTGGATAATTTTGGGCTTATCGAGGTAAACACTCTTGTCCTTATTGTAATTGGAAATTACATAAGTGTTGAATATATAGTTGTTGTATACTATATATAGAAGAACTTAGTATTGTGGCAATGTCTTTTGACTTAAGCACGAAGAATAAAGAATTGAGCAAGAATCACATGAAGGATAATAAAGAGAAGAAGTAGGCTGTAATTACAGGGTGTAATGACGAGACTTATGTAGCATTCTTGTGTAGTAGAATTATGCAGCGTCGGTTAGGCGTGTTAACCCTGGTTGGCTTGGTAGCCGCCTCGATAAAGGAGGAGATTTACGCTGTTTGCGGGGAGTCTTTGCGAATTTTACGTAGAAAGATAGAAACTTGTGTTTTGGGGTTAATAGACGTTTGTGACCTTTATAGGTGAAAGTACTAAGAGTAGTGTATTCTACTGAGGAGTGGAAAGGGCTAGCAAGGTTGTAGTACTTGGAGCTTTTTGCTTATTGTCGATAATCGTCGCGAGGTATGTGAACCTCTTCCTATCTCTTCTAGCATGATATGTGTGAACTATGTAGTGCGGTAGGCGTCGTGTGTTAAGCGTGTTTGATTGTTCTTAAAACATAAAGTGTTATAACGGCTTTATGGGAAGTTGATTATACTTGACTTTATGTAGGTAAGAAAATACTTTGTGGTTTTAAAAGGTAACTGATGTGAATTATAGCTGGCTAGTTATAATAAAGAACTTGATGTATTTCAAAGATTTATAAATCGTTTTGGAAGGAGAGTAACACTTGGTTTTAAAGGTTTTAAAAAGAATTATACTAGCTTTATGGGAGTTAGGTATAATGTCTTAAGAGAGGTAAAGAAAATGGTTTCTTGATGTTAGAAGTTAAGAGACTTGATCTTATAAGATAAGAGACTTAACTTATTTGTTTTAATGTGAATGTTTGTGTGAAACCTCATTCGTGAGTAATGAGTACTTGGTTTTATTTAAAGGGATAATGTTTCTCGATTTGGAAATCGGAATGTGTATCGACAGACACTGCGGCGTTAATAAAAGGAAAATGTATTGAATAATGATGAATTGTATTAAAACCGGTGAAACCTCATCTCGCATAGAAACTAAGATGAGACAAAATGATATACATTTTCTAGATCATGTTTCTTTGTGATAAGAATGTTGTAAACAAGAATAACCTACTCGCGTGAGACATATATTACTCGATTGTTCTAAAAGGAATCAGTGATTAAGTTTGGAAACTATGAAACCATTTGAAAATGAGAAGCTTGAGTAATTGAAACTAGGCAAAGCTGGAACTTAGGAAAGAATGTTGTTACTTGATTTTGAAAAGGAATGTGGGTTGGTCATTCTAATACTACGTATCGGGTGACTTTTATAAAAGTAATGGATCTCTTTTAAAATAACTTAACGTATGTAGTACTTTGGGGTTAAAACCGGACTTTGGCATAAAATGAAAGTACTTGAGTTGTTGTGAAACTTACTTTACTTGTTATGAAACTTGCCTTTGCTGGTTGTTGTGAAACTTGCCTTTGCTTGTTGTTGTGAAACTTGCCTATGCTTGTTGTTGTGAAACTTGCCTATGCTTGTGATGATAGCCTTTGTTGTGCAAGTGTGGTATTTACGTATACCGCGTCTCGATAAGTAGGTTGACTTGTTGAGAACTTACTTGGACGTCTTGGCGTTGATGGAGAATTCCGGGTATGTTTCCATTTTGATTCTTGTCTTGTTGTTGATGTCACGTGGACATGTCTACCGTCACGATGAAAGGCGCATCGGCTGCGGCGGGTTGATTACCCGATATATGGTTATTATGCAACATGGGCGATATCTACACCGACGCAAAGATTCGGGGCACGCGGTGCGGCGGGTTGATTACCCGATATATGGTTATTACCGCAGCGGACGTCTACACCGATGCGAGATTAGGCGTGGCTACGCGGCGGTTGACCACCCGGTATATTGTTATTGAGGTTACATGGGCACGCCTACACCGGCGATATTCGGGGCGTGTGGCCATGCGGCCTTGTTATTATTGTTGCATCGTGGACATGTCTACACGTCGATTCGGGGCGTGCGGCCATGATCACGAACATGATGGATGTTGTGGGCGTGAGACCATAGTTATATTTAGTGGTGACTTTGAGGCGTGAGTCCACGACTGATTCTTTTATGTTGCGTCTTGTATTTTGGTTATCATACATGTCTCTGCTTTTTAAGCTATTATGATTTCATTCTGATGTTGTGATTTCACATGCCACTTGGTTATGTCATCGGCCTCCTTGGGCTGCGTTAAATCTGAGTGAAGTCGTCGATCGTGGATCCGCTCTTAGGATCTCATTTCGTGTTGGAAAGCTCTGTTCCTTGAGGCTTATCTTTGGTATGTTTCCACTGAGTTGTAGGTTCTTGTACATTCGTGGTATGGCGAGACCCTGTCCCGTTATAGTTGTTGTAAATCTTAAGTGCTGTAGTTTGTTGTGGCGGGGTTTGTAAAAAGGATAAGTTGGGTTTTTATGTATATCTGAAAACTTATTTTGGTTGCTTTTTATTTATTATATCTCTTGTTTCATGACTCGTGTTTTATTTTCCGCTGGTTTTCTCTGATGTTCTATCACTAGGGTGCCCGGGGTAAGGCACCAGTCACGGGCCCGAAATTCGGGGCGTGACATTGATGTTTATATAAAATGCCGAAAGGCAACTTTTCTCAGATAAACTGCTTTTCATTTCATATTTTCCATGTCTTGTTTTTATATTCCGTTTATTACTCTGATGTATGACTACTTGGGTGCAGTGTAAGGCCGCATCCGAGCTTCCGGGCAGGTTGTGACAAAAACTCACCTTATGTTTTCCTCGGAACCTCTGCGTTGATTTGATTTGAAATAGGTAGGATTTTTGTGTTTCATCTCCTCTTCTGCCTTTCATGTTATTTCTTCTATATTTTTATTCCGCCATAAAATTTTCATAGAGGCTACTTCTTTAGTCCTCAACTTGCAGACTTGTCGATCTAAGATGACAATAGGAATCTCTGTAACCTTCACATCATCAATTGGTACAAGTCGGGAAGGATTCCTAATACATGTTCTTAGCATAGAAACATGGAAACATGGAAACATGGATGCACAAACTTTAACTCTGAAGGCAAGTCCAACTACATGGCTGATTCATCGAATTATGCGATATGGCCCAATATACTTTGGATTTTGGACTGAGCTTTTATTTTTTGCCAAAATCTCATGATCCCAAAAAGGTATGCATTGGTGGGATGGCGTGAAAAGGGACATAGCGGAGGTTGTTGCTCAGTGCCCAAATTGTCAACAGGTTAAGGTCGAGCACCAGAAGCCTGGTGGATTATTGCAGGAGATAGAGATCCCAACTTGAAAGTGGGAAGTGATTAATATGGGTTATTGTGGATAGGCTGACGAAATCAGCTCATTTTCTTCCAGTCAAGACTACTTATTCAACAAAGGACTATGCTAGGCTATACATCAGGGATATAGTGAGACTGCATGGGGTTCCCACATCTATTATATCAGACATAGTACCTCAGTTTACAACTAACTTTTAGATATCATTCCAGAAGGGATTGGGGACACATGTGAGTCTCGGCATAACATTTCATCTTCAGACTGACGGGCAGGTAGAGCGTACTATTCAGACACTGGAGGATATGTTGAGAGCCTGTACTATTGACTTCAGAGGTAGCTGGGATGATCATTTACCACTCGTTGAGTTGCCTATAGTAACAACTAGCATTCTAGTATCCAGATGGCCCCGTACGAGGTCTTATATGGGAGGGAGTTGTTATACCCCGTATTTTCCTGAGTATGTACGTGAGGACGTACGTACAAAAGTTCAAGCCTTAATGTTAGGCATAGGACGAAATTTGTGCATAAGCCACGAAAAGTATCGTTTCCGAAGCGTTTTACAAAACTGCGAAGGGAAAATAACGGCTATGTCACTTATGTTTTTTGCGGATTTTTCCGAGAGATAAAATATTTTGGACAACGAGAGGCGACACTTGTCACCCCGATTGGCGGACTTGGGCGACCTTGGGCGCGTTTGTGGCCTTGCATTAGTCGAGTTAGGTAGGATATTTTTGTGTAGTAGATGGATAAGGACACATGGGTGAATCCACACCCTCCACTTGCCCTCCACTTTCCATCATCTTGACCCTTGAAAGTCCTATAAATACCCCCCTTAAGTTGAAGATTTCTTCATCCATAAATATTTTCCAAGTGTTGTAAAATTCCTTCCCCCTCTAGAGAGCTTTCGTCCAAGCCTTCCCTCTTGATGAGCTTAGCCGAAACACCACTCTCCCCCCCCCCCCTTCCTAGTGGTCTCGGCAAAATCCCCCCCTTGGTAGAAAATACTCTCCTAGTATTGTCACTATCCCCAAAATACCTTAGCCAATCCCTTATAGTATTTCCAAAGTTACCTCTATACGTGAGTGAAATACTACCTTATATTCCTATAGTCACTAAACGAAACCTAAGAGAAACTTCATAGTTGGTTGAAGTAGAAAGTAGAAGTGGTGTAGAAACTTCTAAGGGTTTCTTGAGCGGATTGGAGCGTCTGATTAGGAGCTAAACCTTGCTCATGATCGACTTATATCTTGGATAATATTGGGCTTATCGAGGTAAATAATCTTATCCAACTATTATAATTGGAGAGTACATACCGTAGAAGTATAGAAATAGTATAGAAAACATAGAAGGATATTAAAGAAGAGAATTGAAGCGTAATTACGGAATTATTCTGAAGAGAATTGAACTATAATCACCTCGGAAGAATTAAAGAAGATTGAATTGTACTTACATAGAGTATTTGATAGACTTGTATAGTTTATGTCACGACCGAACCAGACGTGTTCAGTGCCTTAGGCACCTGGTGAATCAACATCGAGAAAATCGTGAAATAAAAAAAACGAACATAAATTTAAAAGACATGCTAAATAAACAAATGACCAGCAGTTGCCGGTATATACATAAATACGACGCTTATCCTTTGAGACTGCCCCAGCGATGCTCATGACCTCTAAGATTTATACAACAACTATGACGGGACGGGGCCCGCCATACCTGAATACAAGGACCTACGTAACTTGTGGTAACATACCAATGATAAGCCTCGAAGGAAGGAGCTTCAACACGAAAGGTGATCCTAAATGCGGGGATCGACGGTGATGTACCTCTGCACGATGAACGCAACAGCCCGAAGGAGTCGATCAACAATTACCAAGTATGTGAATCGTAAAATCAGAAATGAAATCATAGCGATCTATATAAGCGAGACATGTATGATAACCAAACTACGATGCCATATAAATAGTCATATCAAGTCGTGGACTCACGCCTCCAAATCATCACTCGTGCGTGGAATTCCTTCACCGGCGATCATGATATGATAACAATAAGACAGCAATCCAAAAGGGAGCATACCCGCGCGCACGATCGTGTCGTGATGTCCAAAGGGAAACACTAAGACAACATTCCAAATGGAAGCATACCCGCAGCGCCACGATCGTGGTCGCGATGTCCAAAAGGGAACAACAAGGCGGAAATCAAAATGGAAGCATACCCGTGCGCTACGCATCGTGTCAGTATGTCCAAAGCGATTAGCAAAAGTAACACTATCGGCGAGAACGCACTGTGGAATTTCTCCGTCACCGCGCGTCGCCCAAATAAGTTCTCAACAAGTCAACCGACTCCATCGAGAGACGCCGGTAGTATAGAAACACAATTCTTGCACAACAAAGGCTATCACAACAAGCATAGGAAAGTAACATAACAACAAGCATAGTCAAGCTTAACAACAACAATCATATGAAATTTTAACAACAAAAAGCATAGGCAAGTTATACACAACTCAAGGTACTTTCATTTTATGCCAAAGTCCGGGTTTTAACCCTAAAGTACTACGTAAGTTAAATTCCTTTTTAAGAGATCTATTCCTTTTATAAAAGTCACCCGTTACCCGTAGTATAAAAATAGAGTGACTTACATCTTTTAAGTAAACCAATACAACTTCCATACTTTTCCTTTTTAAAACCAAAATTAAGGCAATGCCATGCCTTCTTTGTTGGACCAAAATACTTCTCTTTTTAAAGTCAATTTACCACATTAAAACCAATGATAAAAACCCTTCTTTTGTTCTCATAAAGTCGTTATAACTAACTTCCCATAAAGCTGTTATAACACTTTATGTTTTAAACCAATTTAAGACAAAACAATGCCTTTCTTTTCCTAGAGTTCGGTTTGCCTAATTTCAATTACTCAAGTCTCATTACTTTAGAAAAGTTTCATAGTTCGATGTCTTAATTTCCTTTAAAACAATTGAGTAACATATGTCATAGGCGAGTAGGTTATTCTTGTTCATAAATCTTATTTAAGCAGCCATGATCTAGGAAATGTAATATCATTTTGTCTCATCTTAGCTTCTATGCAGATGGAGGTTTCTACTGGTTTTAATAATACTTCTTTATTCAATACATTTCCTTTATTAACTCTTGATGGTTTGTCGATACTCATTCTCGATTTAGAAATCAAGAAACATTATTCCCTTTTAAAACCAAGTACTCATTACTCACGAATGAGGTTTCACACAAACATCCATATTAAGTCAAGTCTCTTATCTTTTAAGAATAAGTCTCTTAACTTCTAAACCATTAAACCATTCTTTTTATCTCTCTTAAGACGTTACACCTAACTTCATAAAGTGTATAACTCTTATGTTTTCAAACCAAGTATACACTTTTTCAAAAGGTTTCTTAATCTTTTAGAATACTTGAGGTTCTTTATTATCACACATCAAGTCGGTTATAAGTCAAATCGATTATCTTTTAAAAACCACAAAGCATTTCTCATTTACATAGAAATTGTTATAACCAACTTCCCATAAAGCCGTTATAACACTTTATGTTTAAAAACAATCAAATACATTTAACACGTATCGTCTACCGTACTACATAGTTATACACATATCATGCTAGAACAGATAGGAAGAGGTTCACATACCTCGCGACGATTATCGACTAATAGCAAAACGCTCAAGTACCTCAAACCGTCGGCTACACTCTAAGCCAAGCGGATCACTCCACACGTAGTACTACAACCTATAGAGGCCACAAGGCGCTATTAATATCTTTAGATCCCGAGAATATTCTCTGAGAAAATTCGCGGCACCTCCCGCAACAGGCGTAATTCTCCTCCTCTATCGAGGCTACTGCCAACCGGGGGTTTACACGTTAACCGGGCGTGTACAATTTTACTTCACAATAATGCTATACAAGTCTCTCAGAATACTGATTCTAAGTAATTCTGATTCGATTCTCTTCTTAAAGTTCAAAGCTTAAGTCGCAAGACATTGCTGTAAGTATTATTCAGGCTTAAGTCAAAAGACATTGCCGTAAGTATAATTCAATTCTATATATAGTATACTTCAACTATATATTCCAACAACATGTAATTTCCAATTACAATAGAAGGTCAAGAGTGTTTACCTCGATAAGCCCAAAATTATCCGAGTTTAAATGTCGATCCTGAGCAAGGTTTAGCTCCTACACCGGGCGCTCCAACCCGCTCCAAACAACCCTTAGAAGTTCTAACCAACTTCTACCTAAATACTTCAACTAACAACGAAGGTTTCCTTAGGGTTTCGTTTAGAGGCTAAAAGGAAGTATAATGGTATTTTCTAGGCTTTTGTATAAGTGTAACCTTGGGAATACTACAAGGTATTTGGGCCAAGGTATTTGGGCATTATAACAATACTAGGAGAGTATTTCTATACCACAAAGGGGGTATTATCTGAAACAACTAGGCTAGGGGTACCCACGGCCAAGCCTCTACAAAGGGAGGGAGGCCTCGGCTAAAGCTTCACAAGGGAGGGGAGGGCTGAATGAAGCAAACAAGAGGGAGGGAGTAGTGTGAGACTTAGAAAGATTGCTCAAGTTTGGATGAAGAAAGTCTTCAACTTAGAGGGGTATTTATAAGTCAAGGAATGGCCAACCAATGGCCAAGATTCTTCCAAGTGTTAGGGAAGTGTAGGGCTAGGATTAAGCCATGTGCACCTTATCCATCTACCACACAACTTGCACAAAATATCCTACCTAACCATGCCACCTATTTTCGTCCAAACCGCCCACAAGTCCTTCCAATGTGAGGGTGACACATGTCACCCTCCCGTTGGTCCAAAATGTTTCGTCTCTCGGAAAAATCCGCAAAAATTATAAATGACATAGCCGGAATTTTCCCTTCGCAAGTTTAGTAAAACGTTTCGTCGAAAAACGATTCTTTTTGGCACTTGTGCCCAAATTTCGAAACTAGCCAACTTTAAGGCTCAAATTATAATACGTACGCCCTCACGTACATACTCTGGAAATACGGGGTATAATAGTTTACCGGGTAGGGAAGTGCTGCCCGATTTTCCGTAGAATAGAGAACCCTCTGCTTAGATTATCCTACAGAGTAGTCTAGACGTTGATAGACGTATTTGACTATTATAGGTTGATACTCTGCGCGCGACATATTCGACTTGATTGTGGATTTCGAGAAGGTATGTGATTCTTCCTATCCTCTTAAGCATGATATTTTAAAGTATATATATAGTACGGTAGACGTACGTGTGTTAACTGAACATGGTTTTACTTGACGTCTTTTGACTTGAGTCTAAATAATAAGAAACTTGAAGTATTTCAAAAGAATTATGAATCATCTTTGAAAGGAGAGTAATACTTGATTTTTTAAACAGAAAGCTTAAGAGTTATACCAGCTTTATGGGAAGTTAGGTATAACGACTTAAGAAAGATAAAAGGAACGGTTATACTTATTTGTTTATGAAAAATCTTGTATTGATTTCTGCAAAGTGTAGTAAGATGGTTTGGTAAGTAAACATGTTATGATGCTACGCGTGTTAGTGTCTTGTGATGTTGTGTAAGGGGGTTATTCTTGTTGTGCTTACGTTGTTAAACGTTAAGATCGTTGTACTGTTATTATATCACATACCCTCGACTTGTTATACCGGTGGTCGCCACCTTTGACGCGGTCTATACGGCCTATGCGGTCATGTGACTATGCGAGCTGGGATTTCGTGATTGATCATTCCGGTGTATTATCCCGACGCGAGGATGCCTCACGCGGTCCGTGTGACTACGCGGTCTATGTGACTATCGGACTGCGCGAGTCTGTGAGGGTACCGGGGTTAGCTACCCCGCGAGGAATACCTCGTGTGGGTCTACGTGTGACCCATGCGGCGGGAGGTCCAGATTAGGCACGCATAATGATACTATGGGCGATTGGCCTTGCTTCGATCATTAGCGGCTAGAAAAGACCAAATACATTATATCTATTTTTGCTCTTGTTTATGTTGCACTATATGCGCTTAACTGGTTGTAATTACAAATGGTTTTAAACACTTGATTTCATTTCCGCACTTTACGCTTTCACATACTTGGTACTTGTAATCGACCTCCTTCGGGGCCGCGTCAAATGCCGCAGTAAGGAAAGCGTGTGCTAGATCCGCATCCTTAGGATCTTTTGCTTTGGTGTCGTGAGCTCCATCTTCTCCGAGGCTCGACTTTTGGGTATGATCTCCTGTTGTTGTAGATAGTTTTGTACATTCAGGGTATGGCGGGGCCCTGTCCCACCATAGTTGCTTATCTTCTTAGAGGTCTGTAGTCTATTATGCACTTGGGATGTAATCGCGATTTTGATTATATATATATATGCCAAAAGCGACCTTTCTCATAAACCGTGGTCTCATTTACAATTGTTTCATGTCTTGTTTTTATATTCGACACTGACGATGTATGACTACTTGGGTGCCCGTAAGGCACCACCACGCCCCGAACAGTCGTGACAAAAGTGGTATCGAGCGCTTAATCCTCAAAGTGTCTACTGACCGTATCTAGTAAGTCTTGATTATCGGTGTGTCAGGCACCACACCTATAATCAGGAGGCTATAGGATATTTAGGATTGGTTTCCATTCTTCTCACTCTGAGATCGTGTCTTAGAGTTGTGTTATAAGTCGACCCCTCTAACGATTCCTTTCTCAGAATGCTTATGCCTCCACGGAAGGCAACCCGGGCCCAGCAGGGCAAGGCAGCCGAGGGAGCTGCTAGTAGGACACCGAGAGTCACGAGGGCTCAGGCCCAGTCTATACCCGAGACGGTGAGTTCCACGACGCCGCATCCCCAGCAGGTTTAGAGTCAGCGGCTTGGCCGATGAGACCACGACTGCGACTCTCCGCCTCACACCGGAGCGGATGAGATGGGTTCTGAGAGATGTCCCGCCATCGCCGAGATCAGGCCGCATACGAGGATAGGTGGGCCGACGCAAAGCAGCCGGTAGCACCCGTGGTACATCCTAGATCGGACGACTTGAGACTCCGGATTTTCCGAGTCAGAGCTTTGCACGAGTTCTACGGGTCGAGGCCTGAGGATGATCCGCAGGAGTTCATCCGTCAGTTACAGAGGATTATGCAAGTGATCAAGGCTTCGGAGACCGAGTCTGTGATCTTCGGTTCGCATCGGCTGCGTGATACCGCAGTCGACTGGTTTGATTCATGGGAGCTATCCCGGGGAGAGCACGCGCCTCCAGCTATTTGGGACGAGTTCTCGGAGGCTTTTCTTACTCACTTCTTGCCTCCGCAGATGAGGAAGGCACGTGCCGATAAGTTTTTGATGCTGAGACAGAGAGGGCGCACCATTAGGGAGTACAACGTTGAGTTCGATTCGTTGGCTCGATATGTCCCTGCGCTAGTAGAAGACATGGAGGACCGAGTGCACCGCTACGTCACCGAGTTAGATGATTATCTGGCAGAATCTTGCTCAGGTGTGGCTCTTCAGCCGGGCATGGACATTGCCCGCATTCAGGCTCATGCAATTGGGTGCGAGGAGCGTAGAGACCGACGGGTCGACAGATATCAGCAGCAGAAGAAGGCCAAGACGGCCGGATCTTTTGGTAGTTCTCGGGGTGGACGGCCAAAGAAGAAGCCGAGATTTGCACCACGCCACCAGAGCACTCTTGCACCGCCTTCAAGATGCCTGGTGGTATTCGGCGTGTCGTGGCCCGTGACTTGGACTTCTAGTGGTAGCGGGTGCTAACCGATCGAGGTCCGCTTAGTGTCCGATGTGGTAGATTCCATTCGTGGAGTTGTGGTACTACTTCGAGTTTGCTATACTTGTGGCCGCAGGTCACTACGCGAGCCCGTCTCACTGCGCGCTACTGACGAGGGGTTAGCCTACAGTGCGCTGGGTCTTCATCCCCACGCTTTCGCCCGAGGCGTGGTACTCATGGACCGCCAGGTCGCGGCAGAGTTCATGGCGCGGTCGATTCTAGCGGTCCTCGAATCGCATTTATGCCTTGTCCACCGGCAGACTGGAAGCCTTCACCGATGTCGCCACAATACTTTATCGCCTATGTTGCGACGTGTATGCCTCGATAGATCCGGTTCTACTCTGCCCCATATATCTCCCTTATTGCTAGTAGGATAGGGATAGAGCCTGAGTCCATAGACACTTTTGAGGTAGCTACGCAAATGGGTGATTCTGCTATACCGTATTTCAGTATGCACGTATGGCGCACGTAGAAAGTTTGGGCTTTAATGTTGCTTGGCCGAAAATTATTTGTTGACAACACCCGATTAGAGTCGCCGGCGAAACGCTTTCCACAGCTCGTGAGGGAAAATTCCTATGTCATTTATTATTTTTACGGATTTTTCCGAGAGATGAAATATTTTGGACCAACGGAGGTGACACTTGTCACCCAAGTGGACGGTTTTGGGGGCTTTTGGTTGAGCACGTTTTTTGTGCTTTTCTTGCCTAAAATGTTTGGTCAATGTTATGTAGATATTTTGTGTGGTAGATGAGAAAGTGGGACCCACAAGACACTTGGCTAAATCCACACCCTACACTTGCCTAACACTTGATTCATCTTGCCATTGGTTGGCCTTGGCTTGTCCTATAAATACCCCTCTAAGTGATGAACTTTCTTCATCCACAAATATTTCCAAAGTGTTGAAATCCCTCTCCCCCTTAAGTATGGTTCTCGTCCAACCCTCCCCCCTTTGAGTGGCCTTTAGGCCGAGAGCAACCCCCCCCTAGCCTAGTTGTGCTAGTCGAAATACTACCCCTCTTGGTAGAAATACTCTCAAAAGTATTGTTGTAATGCCCAAATTACCTTAGCCATATACCTTGTAGTATTCTAAGGTTATACCTATACAAAAAAAACCAGAAATACTATTATACTTCCCTTCAGTCACAAAACCGAAACCCTAAGGAAATCTCCATAGTTAGTTGGAGTCTTCAGTAGAAGTTTGTTCGAACTTCTAAGGGTGGTATGGCGCGGTTAGCGCCTGAGTCGAGCCAAACGCTGCCCAGGATCGACTTTATACTTGGATAATTATGGGCTTATCGAGGTAATTATCTTGTCCCTCTATTGTAATTGGAAATTACATGATTGTTAGACTATATAGTTGAAGTATACTATATATAGAACTGAACGTTGTTATCGGCAATGTCTTTGGACTTAAGCCTGAATAATAAGAAACCTTTTCGAAAGAAGAGTGCTGAACTGTAATTACATAGGACTGTATTACAGTAGACTTGTGTAGCTTTTCTGTGAGGTAGAATTGTGCACGTCCGGATTAGACGTATAACCCCCCCTGGTTGGCTTGGTAGCCACCAAAGAGGAGGAGATTTACGCTGCATTGGGGGAGGTCTACGCGAATTTTCTGTAGAATGTTCTACGATAAGATCTAGATGTTAATAAGCGCCTTGTGGCCTTATAGGTTGAAGTACTACGTGTGGCGCGTTCTACTTGGCTTAAGGAGTAGCCGACGACTTGAGGTACTCGGAGCATTTTGCTATTAGTCGATAATCGTCGCGAGGTATGTGAACCTCTTCCTATCTCTTCTAGCATGATATGTGTGTAACTATGTAGTACGATAGACGTACATGTGTTAAATGTATTTGATTGGTCTAAAACATAAAGTGTTATAACGGCTTTATGGGAAGTTGGTTATAACAGCTTTATGTAGGTAAGAAAATACTTGTGGTTTTTAAAATGTAACTGATTTGAACTATAACCGGTCAAGTTAGGTGATAATAAAGAACTTGAAGTATTTCAAAGGATTTTGAATCATTTTGAAAGAAGAAGTAATACTTGGTTTTTGAAAACTTAAGAGCTATACTAGCTTTACGGGAAGTTAGGTATAACGCCTTAAGAATGTTTTATCGATTTCGAAATCGAATGTGTATCGACAAACCATCATAGCGTTAATAAAAGGAAATGTTTTGACAGATTAAGTATTATTAAAACCGAGAAACTTCCATCCGCATAGAAGCTAAGATGACAAAATGATACTTCCTAGATCACGGTCGTGAATAAGATTGTTATAAACAAGAATATCCTACTCACATATAAGGCATATGTTTCTCGATGATTTAAAAGAGAATTATATTCTTAAATGAATAAGACTATGAACTACTAAACCTTTCTAAAATAAGAAACGTGAACATTTGAAATTAGGCAAACTTGACGCTTGGAAAATAATGTTGTTACTTGATTTTGCAAAGGTAAGTGTTTTGATTTACTTCAAAAGATAATCACTCTATTTCCATATACTACGTATTGTGTGACTTTGTGAAAGTAACGTATCTTTAAAGAGTTAATGTATGAAGTACTTTGGGGATAAAACCCGAACTTATCATATAGTAGAAAGTACCTTGTGTGTATAACTTGATTGTGTTGGTTTGTGATAGCCATGTAATAATTTCTTGTTGATCGATAATTAAAAATGCTAGGATGCTACGAGTGTTAGTATCTTGTGATGTTAGTGTAAAGGGGTATTCCTCGATCGCGCTTTAAAGTTGTTTGACTATCACCGTTATGTTGGTGTTGTACCACTCACCTTGACTTGTCTCCGAGGTTGCCGCCTCACGCGGTAGACTCAGCGGTCCGGGGACCATGATTCGAGAATACCTCATGCGGTCCAGGGATCCATGCGAACTACGGAGTTCCGTGTTAGTTTGCGGCCCTCGTGGTCACGCGGTCTTTGTGCCACGCGGATCGCGAGTCCGTGATTTACGCCGGAGCTACCCGATGCGAGGAATACCTCACGCGCCTACGAGGTTGGCCTACGCGAGTCGCGGAGAGTTCTGTGGCTAGACGCGCACATTTGATATCGCGCGAGTGACCGCCTTTGATCATGTGACGGCCTAGATAGATATCATGACACGCTTTATGACCTTGTTGGTACTGTGGTGTTAGTAGTCGGTTATGCCTTCGCATTTACCCTGCATCGTTTTATTAGGACACGGGACCCGTGTTCATGTGTATTTCTTGGTGCTTTTATATCATAAATCGGCAGTGGAAGGTATTCCACGCATGATTGATGTTATGGGCTTGAGACCCATAGTTATGTTTGAGTGATGACTTTGAGGCGTGAGTCCCGACTGACATGATCGCTTATTAAATTGTAAATCGTAGTTTGGTTATCATACATGTCCCGCTTTATAGACTATTATGATTTCATTTACGATTTTCGGGCCATTTACTTGGTACCGTTGTATCGACCTCTGGGCCGCGTTCATGCCGCAGTTGAGGTACACCGCCGTTGATCCTAGCTCTCGTGGTCACGCAGCGTTGGGAAGCTCCGCTTCTCGGAGGCTTATCAATGTATAGTCCCCGTCGTAGTAGGTGTTTACATTCGAGGGTTTGGGCCCGCCCCGCCATCATTGTCGTATCATTCTTGCAGAGGTCCTGTAGTAATCGCTAGGCGAGTTGTAGAAAGGATGTAACTGCTCAAATTGTTATATATTATGAAGGTAACCGCTGGGTTAGCCTGCCTTCGTATTTCATCGTTTATTACTTTGGCTTCATGTTATTGTTTTATGTTCCGTGATTTTACTCGATGTTGTATCACTAGGGTGCCCGGTTAAGGCACCGCCACGGCCCGTTCGGTCGTGACAAAAGTGGTATCGAGCGCTTAATCCTGAAAGTGTCTACGCATGATCCAGCAGTTCGATTATCGGTGTGGCACCACACCAATAATCGTGAGGCTATAGGATATTTAGGATTGGTTTCATTCTTCTCATTCCGAGATCGTGCCTTAGAGATGTGTGATAAGTCGGACCTCTAACGTATTTCTTTCCTCACCGATATGCTCCGCGCAGTAGGCAAACCCGGCCCGTGAGGCAAGGCACCGAGGAGCCGCGAGCAGAGCAGAGGGTTACGAGGCACGCCCACCTTTACCTAGGTAGTGCTTCATTCGGGAGTTCTCGCGACGCCACTATCCCCAGCAGAAGTTTAGCACGGCGGCAGTTCCATCGCGCCATGATATTTGAACCTTCATCCACGGCCGAACAGGAATATAGATTGCAAAGAGGCGATCCACATTAGCTATGGATTTGGCTACCAGAGAGTACACCGATGTACCACGAGTCTTGATGACTATCTAAGAGAGGGTCAAAGAGTAATTATTCGCTTAGGCTTCGAGCATGGCCTCGTACGCTTATGCGCAGCCGAGAAACGAGAGATCGACGTTAACAAACAGCTGGTAAGGGCCAGAGCAAAGAAGCGTCCTTGGTAACTTTCGAGGCGAAGTCACCTCACCAAGATTAGATATGCACCTCGCCAGCGCAGTGGTCTTCCACGGATTTCGTGACGCTCGGTATGCAGGAGTTGGTCGTAACCTGTGGCTTCCTGCTCATACAGGCGACGCCATCCTGTGGAATGTCGCTTTAGTCGGGTACTTGTCATTTCCATGACCGCCGTGGTCTGATGTCGAAAGAGTGTCCTCAGGAGGACTTAGCCTTCAGATCGGTGGGTAGTTTGTCATCTTCTCTAGCTGCGACCACGCAGGTGGCTGATTAGAACGACTACGGGAGGTAGCAAGAGATATAGTGTCACGACCAAATCGGCCCGGATCGTGCCTTACCCTGCACCCTAGTGACACAACATCGAGTAATCACGAACATAAACAACAAATACGAGATAATGTAAATATAAAACAATAATTCAGGAAACTTGCCTTCCAAGATATATAAATAACTCTTTTACAAAAGAACGCTTTAATCCTTTACAAACCCCGCCCACAACAGATTACATGCACTTAAGAAATGATATGACAACAATGTATGGACAGGCCCCGCCAAACCCCGAATGTAAACACTTACTACGCAGGGACTACACCACCGATAAGCCTCCGAGAAACGAGCTTCCCAAACGCCGAATCGTGACTCGAGAGCTAGGACTAACGATCGTGTACCTCAACTCGCGGATGAACGCACTTCAAGGAGGTCGCATAACAAAAATTTAGTATGTGAAACTAAAAATACCGCAAATGAAATCATAATAGTCTATAAAGGTGAGACATGTATGATAACCAAACTACGCTTTTACAATAACTAAGCAAATATATCAAGTCGTGACTCACGCCTCAAGTTATCACCAAAGAACATAACAGGGTCTCACGCCACAACATCAATCGTGTCCGTGGGACACATTCTCATCGCCATAGCTTTATGATATAAAAGTTCCAAGGAACACATGAACACGAGTCCCACCTCGCTATAATAACACCGTGACGGTAAGTACGAAGGCATAGCCGACTACTAACACCTACGCATCAACAAGGTCATGAATCAGATTATAAGATCTCGCTTGCATCATTACATGATCAAAGCCGCCACTTGCCCGCAGATCTAATGCGCTGCCTAGTCCTCGAACTTCCCGCACTCCGCGATAGGCCAATCTCATCGCCCGCATGAGGCATCCCCGCATCGAGGGTAGCTACTCCCGATCGCCCCGACTTCGCAGCCCGCACGGCCACAAGGACCGCATGCCCATAAAGGACGACACTAACCTCGAACTCGTAGTTCCGCATAAAGCCCCCGGACTCGCATGAGGTATTCTCTAATCATAGTCCATCGACCCGAAGTCTACCCCGTGACGGAGGGCGCTTAACCCCTAATCATCTCAAGAGATGAATGCCACAATACTATCATAACGACCGATAGTTAATAAGCACAATCGCGGAAACCCTTCACACAAACATCACAAGATACTAACACACGTAGATCCTAACACGCTTACTTATCAAAGCAACAAGAAAGTCTTACAAGGCTATCACCAACCAACACAACCAATACAATAAAGTATTCACACAAGGTACTTTCTACTAACAAGTTCGTATCTAACCCCAAAGTACTTCACACATTAAATCTTTAAAAGATCAGCTTTTCACATAAGTCACACAACCCGTAGTATAAAAATAGAGTGACTATCCTTTTAAGAAAACTAAAACTCTTACCTTTGTAAAATCAAGTAACAACATTATTTTCCAAACGCCCAAGTTTGCCTAATTTCAAATGTTCACGCTTTCTTATTTTAGAAAGGTTTCAGAGTTCATAGCTTTATTCATTTAAGAATATAATTCTCTTTAAACAATCTGAGAAACATAAGCCTTATCTCATGAGTAGGATATTCTTGTTTATAACAATCTTATTACAAAGAAATGATCTAGGAAATATCATTTTGTCTCATCTTAGCTTCTATGCAGATGGAAGTTTCTACCGGTTTTAATAATACTTAATTATTCAAAACATTTCCTTTATTAACGCCGCAGTTGGTTTGTCGATACACATCCCGATTTCCAAAATCAAGAAAACGTTCTTAAGCCGTTATACCTAACTTCCCATAAAGCTAGTATAACTCTTAAGTTCTCAAACCAAGTATTACTTCTTTCAAAACGATTTTAAATCTTTTGAAATACTTCAAGTTCTTTATGATCACACATCAAGCCGCTTATAAACAAATCATTTACCTTTTAAAACCACAAAGTGTTTTCTTATCTACATAAAGTCATTATAACCAACTTCCCATAAAGCCGTTATAACACTTTATGTTTTAAACCAATCGAATACATTTAGCACATGCACGCCTACCGCACTACATAGTTCACACATATCACGCCAGAGAGATAGGAAGAGGTTCACATACCTCGCGACGACATCGACTAATAGCAAAATGCTCCGAGTACCTGCCGCCGCTACTCCTTAAGCCAAGTAACGCGCCACACGTAGTACTTCAACCTATAAGGCCACGCGCGCTATTAACATCGAGAGAACATTCTACGTAAAATTCGCAAAGACCTCCCCGCAACCGCAGAAATCTCCTCCTTCATCTGGGCCGCCATCAAGCCAACCGCGGGGTTATACGCCTAACCCTAATCTGCACAATTCTAATCCACTGCACTACTACACAAGTTCATCAGAATACCGCCCCATGTAATTACAGCTCAGCACTATATATAGTATACTTCAACTATATACTCCTACAACATGTAATATCCAATTACAATAGGACAAGATAATTACCTCGATAAGCCCATAATTATCCAAGCATAAAGTCGATCCCGGCAATCGCTTAGCTCCAACTCCGAGCGCCCAACCCGCTCTAAACCACCCTTTAGAAGTTCTAACCAACTTCTACACAATACTCCAACTGACTATGGAGATTTTCCTGTGGTTTCGGCCAGGTGACGAAGTATAATAGTATTTCGGCTTTTCAGAAAGGTATAACCTCAGATACAACAAGGTATAAGGCTAAGGTAATTGGGCATTATAACAATACTGAGAGTATTTCTATACCACAAAGGGGTATTATACGAAAGCAACTAGCAGTGGGGTACCCCACGGCCACACCACAGCGAGTGGGTGCCTACCCTCGCCTACCCCACTGTGGGGGACTCTCGCCAAGGGGGCCTCACGGTGCGGGGAGGGAAGGCTCTCAAGACTTAGGCAATTTTGCAATGCATTAGTCTTCAAAGGAGGGTATTTATAGTCAAGCTCGCCAACCAATGGCCAAGATGAAGACAAGTGCAAGGCAAGTGTAGGCGAGGATTTGGGCAAGTTGTCCTCGCCAACTTGCACACAAAATATCTTACCAACAACTTGACCAAGTTGGTAACCCAATCGCCATATTGCCGCTTTCAAGTCCATCACTTGGAGGTGACAAGTGTTGCCCTCCGCTGGTCCAAAATGTTTCGCCTCTAAAAATCCGCAAAAATACTAAATGACATAGCCGAAATTCCCTACGAAAGTCGTGGAAAACGCTTTCGTCAAAAACGACTTAACCGTGTTGCGCACAAACATATTTCGCCCAAAGGTGCCACACGGTGACACGTGTCGCCCCGATTCGGCCCAAAATATTTCGCCTTCCAAAATATCCAAAACGCCAAAATCTCAAAATCAAAGCGCCCCACAAAATCAGAATTTCTCCCGTGGGCCCCACGTGACCACTTCCAAAATAAAATTCCATAATTCTCTAATATTCCAGAAGTCCGAATACCAACTGGGAATCCAATTCCCATTAACGAACCTTTTCCTTCACAAAACCGAAACTTTTCCGTGGAAAAAATCGCCTCTTTCTTCCTTTCCAATCTTTATCGTATTCTCGCACGCACGCCCTCGCATACATACCTCGAACTACGGGTATAACATTCTTCCTTAGAAACATTCGTCCCGAATGTTCCTTCTAAGTCTCAAACAAACGCGCGCCAAGATAGTCTTCACTACTATACTTACGAAACAATCTCGCCATACCGCCATGGAAACACTGCGCAAAACTTACATCTAAGTCCACGAGGAAACACCTCTAACATCACCACAAATAATACTACTTTGTCACTTTGTCGCGAGCCTTGTTCGACGACTCCAACAAATGGTACCGCCGCACGCGATCACCGGTTCGCCAGACACTAATTCTTACCACATTTCGAGCATCGCTTTAGTATCCAAAACTCGGTTACTATCTCTAACGTGGTCATCATTAATCGAACATTCGATGGATCTTCGATACTTTCCTAACATAACAATACGAAAAGACCGGACGCCCTTCCTCCTAAGTCGGACGGCAAATGCTAACATATAGGCAATCGCCTATTCTTCACATGAACTCACGCGGCCCAAAGTAACTCGCTAAGTTCCTTCGCTTTCCAAAACTCGCCACACCGTCCGGTGGTACTTTCAAGAAGACCGACCGTCAACTCGAACTCTAAGCGCTGCCGCCGATTATCCGCACGATTCTCCGAGCCGCCGTAACTTCTTCTAGACAAGCTTCACACTATCCACAATTACCGGAACAAGCTCAACCAACTATCTCAACCCCGCCAACATCGAACCAATCGACCGCAACTTGCATTTCGCTTCTACAAGGCGCCACAAGACGACATCCAACACCAAATGGTAGCTAAACACTTCAACCGAGACAACGATCTCACAGCTACCCTCAAATCAAAACACCGCCCGAGGCGCACGCGACACGAGACTCACCGAAGTTCCTAGCCCCGCTCGTACAAACTCCCAGAAGAGAAACAGCTGCACTGGCTCCATCGTCCAAGATAAGGTGGCGGTAGGCACCTGCAACCTCACAACCTTTTCGATAACATCAACATCGCCGAGGAACGACTCGACCGAAGAACACGATAGGTCGCCCCATCGCCCGACCACCGGTCGAACGCATCCACGAACTTGCACGGCTAACTCAAATACGGGCCTAACACCTCATGACCCTAACACAAAGAGGGACCACCACAAACTGACCCCACCACCAAACCTACCGCTGGTCGACCCGCACGTAGCCTCAACCCCGACTCCAAGGCGCAAAATACCATCTCCCAAGGAACAATCTTACTAAACACGCATTTAAAACCCGCGGTCTTCTTAGCTCGACTACCTTCTTTCAAATCATGCTACTCGTGACTTATCCCACGAACATAGCTCACGTGCACTATGCACTCCTATAAGGGTCAAACATAACACTACACCTTTCTCGACGGCCTTACCTCTAAGGTCTTTACGTATAACACTCTAAGGCTCACACCTTCTCTATCCCCAAAATCTTACTGCTAACCCACCATGATTTCTAATCACAACTAACACACCGCTATCGTAACATAGCACTTAAGGCATACTCACCTTGAAAGTTACCGGCGACTCGCTGCCCGCCCTCTTCTCGCCCCCGTTAACCCGCCGATCTCTACGCTTTCCACGCGCATAAGCCCGCATACGTGCCATGCTCAAGCCCAATCAAGAATTACTTTGCACATCCCTTTCTTAGGTAGTCATCAAGACTCGCGATACATCGGTACTCGCAGCCAAATCCATAGCTAGTAACAAGGTTGTCTCGCAATCTATACTCGTTCTGGCCGTGAACAAGGTTCACATATCATGGCCGCAGAGGAACCGCCGCCGCCGTGCTTAAACTCACTGGGCTAGCGACGCCGCAGAAATCCCGAACGAAGCACTACCCTAGGTAATGATTCGCTCGTGCCTCGCCACCCTCGAACTCTACTCGCAGCCTCCTCGCCGCTTGCCCTCCCGGGCCCGGCCCTCACGCGAGGCATAACGATAAGGGAAAGGATTTCGTCGGAGGGTTCAACTTACAACACGCCTCTAAGGCACGATCTCAGAGTGAGAAGAATAGAAACCAATCCTAAATATCCTATAGCCTCCTCGACATTGATGTGGTGCACAACACACCGATAATCAAGACTTAATCGATACGGTTCAGACACTTTCCGAGGATTAATCGCTCGATACCACTTTTGTCACGACCAAATCGGGCCCGTGGATCGTGCCTTACCCCGCACCCTAGTGACACAACATCGAGTAATCACGAACATAAAACAACAAATACGAGATAACGTAAATATAAAACAATAATCAGGAAAACTTGCCTTCCAAGATATATAAATAACCTCTTTTACAAAAGAATGCTTTAATCCTTTTACAAACCCCGCCTACAACAGCATTTCATGCACTTCTAAGAAATGATATGACAACAATGGCGGACAGGCCCCGCCAAACCCTCGAATGTAAACACTTACTACGCATGTGGACTACACCACCGATAAGCCTCCGAGAAACGGAGCTTCCCAAACGCTGAATCGTGACCGAGAGCTAGGACTAACGATCGGTGTACCTCAACTCGCGCATGAACGCACTCAAGGAGGTCGATAACAAAAATTTAGGCATGTGAAACTAAAAATATCGCAAATGAAATCATAATAGTCTATAAAGCAGAGACATGTATGATAACCAAACTACGCTTTACAATAACTAAGCAATATATCAAGTCGTGGACTCACGCCTCAAGTTATCACCAAAGAACATAACATGGGTCTCACGCCACAACATCAATCGTGCGTGGGACACATTCTCATCACGCAGCTTTATGATATAAAAGTTCCAAGGAACACACATGAACACCGTGTCCCACTGTGCCATAATAACACCGCACGGTAAGTACGAAGGCATAGCCGACTACTAACACCTACAGCACAACAAGGTCATGAATCAGATTATAAGATCTGCTGCATCGTCACATGATCAAAGCCGCCACTTGCCCGCAGATCTAATGCGCGCCTAGTCTCGAACTTCCCGCACTCCGCGATAGGCCAATCTCATCGCCCGCATGCAGGCATCCCCGCATCGAGGGTAGCTACTCCCGCATCGCCCCGACTTCGCACCGCATGGCCACGCGACCGCATGCCCATAAAGGACGACACTAACCTCGAACTCTCGTAGTTCCAAGATAGCCCCCGGACTGCATGAGGTATTCTCGAATCATAGGTCCATCGACCGCCGAGTCTACCCCGCAGACGGAGGGCGTTTAACTCGAATCATCTCAAGAGATGAATGCCACAATACTATCATAACGACCGATAGTTAATAAGCACAATCAAGGGAAACCCTTCACACAAACATCACAAGATACTAACACACGAGATCCTAACACGCTTACTTATCAAAGCAACAAGAAAGTCTTACAAGGCTATCACCAACCAACACAACCAATACAATAAAGTATTCACACAAGGTACTTTCTACTAACAAGTTCGTATCTAACCCCAAAGTACTTCACACATTAAATCTTTAAAAGATCGCTTCTTTCACATAAGTCACACAATACCCGTAGTATAAAAATAGAGTGACTATCCTTTTAAGAAAACCAAAACTCTTACCTTTGTAAAATCAAGTAACAACATTCTTTTCCCAACGCTTAAGTTTGCCTAATTTCAATTACTCAAGTTTCTCATTTTCGAAAGGTTTCGTAGTTCATAGCTTTATTCATTTAAGAATATAATTCTCTTTTAAACAATCTGAGAAACATAAGCCTTATCTCATGAGTAGGATATTCTTGTTTATAACAATCTTATTACAAAGTACCATGATCTAGGAAATATCATTTTGTCTCATCTTAGCTTCTATGCAGATGGAAGTTTCTACCGGTTTTAATAATACTTAATTATTCAAAACATTTCCTTTTATTAACGCCGCAGTTGGTTTGTCGATACACATCCCGATTTCCAAAATCAAGAAACGTTCTAAGCCGTTATACCTAACTTCCCATAAAGCTAGTATAACTCTTAAGTTCTCAAAACCAAGTATTACTTCTCTTTCAAAACGATTTAAATCTTTTGAAATACTTCAAGTTCTTTATGATCACACATCAAGCCGCTTATAAACAAATCATTTACCTTTTAAAACCACAAAGTGTTTTCTTATCTACATAAAGTCGTTATAACCAACTTCCCATAAAGCCGTTATAACACTTTATGTTTTAAACCAATCGAATACATTTAGCACACGACGCTCACCGCACTACATAGTTCACACATATCATGCTAGAGAGATAGGAAGAGGTTCACATACCTCGCGACGATTATCGACTAATAGCAAAATGCTCCGAGTACCTCGCCGTCGGCTACTCCTGCCAAGTAACGCGCCACACGTAGTACTTCAACCTATAAGGCCACGCGCGCTTATTAACATCGTAGAACATTCTACGTAAAAATTCGCAAAGACTCCCCGCAACCGCAGAAATCTCCTCCTCTATCGGGGCCGCCATCAAGCCAACCTGGGGGTTATACGCCTAACCCTAACTGCACAATTCTAATCCACTACTACTACACAAGTCTCATCAGAATACCGCCCTATGTAATTACAACAAAGACTATATATAGTATACTTCAACTATATACTCCTACAACATGTAATATCCAATTACAATAGGGACAAGATAATTACCTCGATAAGCCCATAATTATCCAAGCATAAAGTCGATCCCGGCAATCGCTTAGCTCCAACTCCGAAGGCCCAACCCGCTTCTAAACCACCCTTAGAAGTTCTAACCAACTTACACAATACTCCAACTGACTATGGAGATTTTCCTAGGTTTCGGTTTTGTGGACAGACGGAAGTATAATAGTATTTCTGGCTTTTCAGAAAGGTATAACCTTAGATACAACAAGGTATAAGGCTAAGGTAATTGGGCATTATAACAATACTGAGAGTATTTCTATACCACAAAGGGGTATTATACGAAAGCAACTAGGCAGTGGGTACCCACGCCACACCACAAAGGAGGGTGCCTACCTCGGCCCACCCCACTGGGGACTCTCGCCAAGGGCCTCACGGTGGGAGGGGAAGGCTCTCAAGACTTAGGCAATTTTGTGAATGCATTAGTCTTCAAAGGAGGGTATTTATAGGTCAAGCTGGCCAACCAATGGCCAAGATGAAGACAAGTGCAAGGCAAGTGTAGGTGAGGATTTGGGCAAGTGTCCTCGCCAACTTGCACACAAAATATCTTACCAACAACTTGACCAAGTTGGCAACCCAATCGCCATATTGCCGCTTTCAAGTCCATCACTGAGGTGACAAGTGTTGCCTCCGTTGGTCCAAAATGTTTCGCCTCTCGGAAAAATCCGCAAAAATACTAAATGACATAGCGGAAATTCCCTACGAAAGTCGTGGAAAACGCTTTCATTAAAAACGACTCTAACCGTGTCACAGACAAACATATTTCGCCCAAAGGTGCCACATGGGGTGACACGTGTCGCCCCGATTCGGCCCAAAATATTTCGTCTTAGAAAATATCCAAAACGCCAAAATCTCAAAATCAAAGCGGGCCCACAAAATCAGAATTTCTCCGTGGCCCCACGTGACCACTTCCAAAAATAAAATTCCATAATTCTCTAATATTCCAGAAGTCCGAATACCAAACTGGGAATCCAATTCCATTAACGAACCTTTTTCCTTCACAAAACCGGAAACTTTTCCGTGGAAAAAAATCGCCTCTTTCTTCCTTTCCAATCTTTCTGTCGTATTCTCGTACGTACGTCCTCGCATACATACCCTGGAACTACGGGGTATAACATATAGATATATCCTTAACCCTCTAGAGATCAGTATGCATGATAAGATGGGTATATCATAAGTGCTATGTTCTGATAGCAGTGTGTAAGTTGTGATTAGAAATCTTGGTTAGTTAACCAAGTAAGATTTGGGGATAGAGAAGGTGAGCCTTAGAGTTTTATACGTGGAGACCTTAGAGGTAAGGCCATCTCGAGTAAAGGTGTAGTGTTCATGTTTGACTTTATAGGAGTGCATAGTGCACGTGAGCTATGTTTGGGATAAGTCCCGGTAGTGTGGAATGAAAGAGGGTAGTTGAGCTAAGAAGACCGCTAGGTTTTCGTAACGTGATTAGTGAGTTTTTCTTCGGGAGCTAGCGTTTTGCGCGCCAGGGTCGGGTTGAGGCCACGTTGCGTCAACCCGCGACATGTATGGTGGTGGTCGGTTTGTGGTCCCGCCGTGGTAGGGTCACGAGGGTGTTAGGCGCAAGTTTAGTTAACCAACGCACGAATTGTGGATGCATTCGACCATGAGTCGGGCGAGGAGGTCACCGCCTTGTCTTCTAGCAAAACCGTGGTACTCGCAGTTGTTGTTTATATCGTAAGGTTGTAAGGCTGCACGGGGTGCCTACCTATACCTTATGGCAGACAGTGAAGCCCAGGTGGTGGCTATTTTCGTTTTCTAAAAGTTGTACCAAGCAGGCGTTAAGAACTCAGGTGAGTCTCAGACTCGCATTCGCCCTCGGGCCAGTGTGTGGATTTCAGGGGTAGTTGTGGGGATTGTTGTCTCCTGTGGAGGGAGCGTTTAAGCTACCATTTCAGTGTTCGGATGTCGCCTTTTGAAGCCTCAGAGGGCGGAAGTGTAAGTTGCCGGTCGATTGGTTCGATGTTGGCAAGGTGCAGATAGTTGGTTCAGGCTTGTTCCAGCAGACTGTGGGTAGGGTAAAGCTTATCCAGAAGAGGGTTTTGGCAGCTCAGAGGAATCGTGCGGATTATCGGCGACGACGCTTAGAGTTCAGGTTGACGGTCGGTCTTCTTGAAGGTACCACCCCGGTTAGGGTGTGACGAGTTTTGGAAAAAAAAAAAAAAAAACCACAAACTTAGCGAGTTAGTTTGGGCCTTTTGAGTTCGTGTGAAGGATAGGCCAGTTGTCTATATGTTAGCATTTGCCGTCCGACTTGGGAGGCAAAAGACGTCCGGTCTTCAGATTGTTATGTTCGGGAAAGTATCGGAGATCCATACAGAGTGTTCCCAGTTAGTGATGACCACATTAGAGATAGTAACACCGAGTTTTGGAAACTGAAGCAGTATCAGAAATGTGGTAAGAGTTCGAGTGTCACGACACCTCGTGGATCGCATGCGGCCCGGTACCATTTATTGGGTCGTCGGAGTGACACTAGAACCTCGCGGCAAAGTGACAAAAGTGGTATCATTTCTTTTGTAAAGAGAAGGTGCGAAGGAAGTATATTTTAGACCCCGAGAGGTGTTTGTGGTGATGTTAGAGGTGTTTCCTCGTGGACTTGGAGGTAAGTATTTTGGCGCAAGTTGGTTCCGTGGCCATGTGTGGCGTGTTTGTTCTCGTAAGTATAGTGGTGAAGACTATACTGGCGCGCGTTTGTTTTGAGACTTAGAAGGAACATTCGGATGAATGTTTCTAAGGAGGGGAGAATGTTATACCCCGTATTTCCAGAGTATGTACGTAAGGACGTACGTAGAAAAGTTTGGGCTTTAAAGTGGCTTGGCCGAAAATTATTTGTTCACAACACCCGATTAGAGTCGTTTCGACCTAAACGCTTCCACGGCTTTCGTAGGGAAAATTCGCTATGTCATTTATTATTTTTACGGATTTTTCCGAGAGATGAAATATTTTGGACCAACGGAGGGTGACACTTGTCACCCAAGTGGACGGTTTTGGGGGCTTTTGGTTGAGCACGTTTTTTGTGCTTTTCTTGCCTAAAATGTTTGGTCAATGTTATGTAGATATTTTGTGTGGTAGATGAGAAAGTGGGACCCACAAGACACTTGGCTAAATCCACACCCTACACTTGCCTAACACTTGGATTCATCTTGCCATTGGTTGACCTTGGCTTGTCCTATAAATACCCTCTAAGTGATGAACTTTCTTCATCCACAAATATTTCCAAAGTGTTGAAATCCTCTCCCCTTAAGTATGGTTCTCGCCCAACCCTCCCCTTGAGTGGCCTTTGGGCCGAGAGCAACCACTAGCCTAGTTGTGCTAGTCGAAATACTACCCCTCTTGGTAGAAATACTCTCAAAAGTATTGTTGTAATGCCCAAATTACCTTAGCCATATACCTTGTAGTATTCTAAGGTTATACCTATACAAAAAAACCAAATACTATTATACTTCCTTCACCACAAAACCGAAACCCTAAGGAAATCTCCATAGTTAGTTGGAGTATTAAGTAGAAGTTGGTTAGAACTTCTAAGGGTGGTTTGGAGCGGTTGGGCGCCTGAGTTGAGCTAAACGTTGCCCAGGATCGACTTTATACTTGGATAATTATGGGCTTATCGAGGTAATTATCTTGTCCCTCTATTGTAATTGGAAATTACATGATTGTTAGACTAAATAGTTGAAGTATACTATATATAGAACTGAACGTTGTTATCGGCAATGTCTTTGGACTTCAGCCTCAATAAAAAGAAACATTTTAGAAAGAAGAGTGTTGAATCGCAATTACATAGGGCGTATTAGACATGAGACTTGTGTAGCTTTTCGCGAGGTAGAATTGTGCACGTCCGGATTAGGCGTATAACCCCTCGGTTGGCTTGGTAGCCACCAAAGAGGAGGAGATTTACGCCGTTGGGGGAGGTGTTGCCGAATTTTCTGTAGAATGTTCTACAATAAGATCTAGATGTTAATAAGCGCCTTGTGGCCTTATAGGTTGAAGTACTACGTGTGGCGCGTTCTACTTGGCTTAAGGAGTAGCCGACGACTTGAGGTACTCGGAGCATTTTGCTATTAGTCGATAATCGTCGCGAGGTATGTGAACCTCTTCCTATCTCTTCTAGCATGATATGTGTGTAACTATGTAGTACGATAGACGTACATATGTTAAATGTATTTGATTGATCTAAAACATAAAGTGTTATAACGGCTTTATGGGAAGTTGGTTATAACAGCTTTATGTAGGTAAGAAAATACTTGTGGTTTTTAAAATGTAACTGATTTGAACTATAACTGGCTGGTTAGGTGATAATAAAGAACTTGAAGTATTTCAAAGGATTTTTGAATCATTTTGAAAGAAGAAGTAATACTTGGTTTTTGAAAACTTAAGAGCTATACTAGCTTTATGGGAAGTTAGGTATAACGGCTTAAGAATGTTTTACTGATTTCGGAAATCAGAATGTGTATCGACAAACCACTGCAGCGTTAATAAAAGGAAATGTTTTGACAGATTAAGTATTATTAAAACCGTTAGAAACTTCCATCCGCATGTAAGCTAAGATGAGACAAAATGATACTTCCTAGATCATGGCTGCTGTAATAAGATTATTATAAACAAGAATATCCTACTCACATATAAGGCATATGTTTCTCAGATGATTTAAAAGAGAATTATATTCTTAAATGAATAAGACTATGAACTACGAAACCTTTCTAAAATAAGAAACGTGAACATTTGAAATTAGGCAAACTTGACGTTTGGAAAATAATGTTGTTACTTGATTTTGCAAAGGTAAGTGTTTTGATTTACTTCAAAAGATAATCACTCTATTTCCATATACTACGTATTGTGTGACTTTTGTGAAAGTAACGTATCTTTTAAAGAGTTAATGTATGAAGTACTTTGGGGATAAAACCCAACTTATTGACATATAGTAGAAAGTACCTTGTGTGTATAATTTGTTTGTGTTGGTTTGTGATAGCCTTTTAATACTTTCTTGTTGATTGATAAGTAAACATGCTAGGATGCTACGTGTGTTAGTATCTTGTGATGTTAGTGTAAAGGGGTTTTCCTCATCGCGCTTAAAGTTGTTTGACTATCAACCGTTATGTTGGTGTTGTACCACTCACCTTGACTTGTCTCCGAGGTTGTCGCCTCCGATGCGGGGTAGACTCAGTGATGCGTGACCATGATTCGAGAATACCTACGCGGTCCGTGGATCCATGCGAACTACGGAGTTCGGGTTAGTTTGCGCCCTTGTGGTCATGCGGTCTTTGTGGCCACGCGATCGCGAGTCCGGGCGACGCCGGGAGTAGCTACCCTCGACGCGAGGAATACCTCACGCGGGCCTATGAGGTTGGCCTACGCGGAGTCGCGGAGAGTTCGGGGCTAGACGCGCACATTTGATCATCGCAAGCGAGTGACCACTTTGATCATGTGGCGGTGCAGACAGATATCATGACACGATTTATGACCTTGTTAGTGCCGCGGTGTTAGTAGTCGGTTATGCCTTCGCACTTACCTGCATCGCTTTATTAGGACACAGTGGGACCCGGTGTTCATGTGTATTTCTTGGTGCTTTTATATCATAAATCCGGCGGTGAGGAAGGTATTCCACGGGCATGATTGATGTTATGGGCTTGAGACCCATAGTTATGTTTGAGTGATGACTTTGGCGCGTGAATCCTCGACTTGACATACGATCGCTATTAAATTGTAAACCGTAGTTTGGTTATCATACATGTCTCCCGCTTTATAGACTATTATTATTTCATTTACGTATTTTCGCCACATACTTGGTACTGTTGCACCGACCTTCGGGCCGTTCATGCCGCAGTTGAGGTACACCGGGCCGTTGATCCTAGCTCTCGTGGTCACGATTCAGCGTTGGGAAGCTCCGTTTCTCCGAGGCTTATCGGTGGTATAGTCCCCGTCGTAGTAGGTGTTTACATTCGTGGGTTTGGCGGCCTGTCCCGCCATTGTTGTCGTATCATTCTTAGAGGTGCGTAGCAATCGCGTGGGCGAGTTGTAGAAAGGGACGAATCGCTCAAATTGTTATATATTATGAAGGTAACCGTTTTTGGGTTAGCCTGTCTTCGTATTTCACTATCTTATTACTTTGGCTTCATGTTATTGTTTTATGTTCCGCTGATTTTACTCTGATGTTGTATCACTAGGGTGCCCGGGTTAAGGCACCAGTCACGGGCTCGGGTTCAGGTCGTGACAGATTCGGTGGTAGCTCGGCGGGTGTATAGAGCTTGCCCCGTGACATTATGTAGTCGTCAGACCCTAGCCGACTTGATAGAGTTGGACATGACTGATTTCGACGTGATCATGGGTATGGATTGGCTAGCTGCTACGCCCGGTGTAGAGCTGCGCAGGAGAGAGTGGTACGGTTCGGTTTCTGGAGCGGTTATTGAGTGGGAGGGGAACACTGTGTCGCCGAAGGGTAGGTTTATTTCCTACCTCAAGGCCAGGAAGATGGTGCAGAAGGGGTACATCTACCATCTCATTCGGGTGTTTGATCACGAGGTCATGGTACAGATTTTCACTGGCCGAGTCGAGAGTTCCTGGATGTATTTCCGGATGACCTCGGGTATCCTCCCGAGAGGAGATAGAGTTTTGTATCGATGTGCACGGACACCGGCCTATTTCCATTCCGCCATACTGAGAATGGCACTGCCGAGTTGAGAGAGTCAAGGACCAGGTGAGAGATTTTCCGGAGAAGGGCTTCATCAGCCTAGTGTTTCTCCGGGAGCGCGGTATTGTTCGTGAAGAAGAAGAGCGGAAGGCTGCGCATGTGTTGATTACGGTGCAATAACAAGGTGACCATTAAGAAGATACCCTTCCCGAGATTGATGATTTGTTCGACCGATTGCGCGAGATGTTTCTCCAAGATTGATCTGCGATCGGGCTATCATCAGGTGCGAGTTAGAGAGGCGGATGTCCCTAGGACTGCAATCCGGACCCGGTACGGACATTATGAGTTCAGGGTCATGTCTTTCGGGTTGACCAATGCTCCGGCGGTATTCATGGATTTGATGAACCGAGTGTTCAAGCCATTTTTGGACACGTTTGTGATAGTGTTCATTGATGACATCTTGGTTTATTCTCGCCAGCGGAGCATGCGAGCATTTGAGGACTGTGTTGAGAGTTCTCCAGGACCAGCAGTTATACGCCAAGTTTTCCAAATGTGAGTTTTGGTTGGCTTCGGTGACTTTTCTTGGGCATATTGTCGGGGCCGATGGTATTCGGGTGGATACGGCCAAGATCGAGGCAGTCATGAGTTGGCCTAGACCTACTACTCCGACAGAGGTGCGTAGCTTTCTGGGCCTTGCAGGTTACTATCGGCGGTTCGTGGAGAAGTTTGCTTCATCTCTCGCACCATTGACTAGCCGACTCGGAAAGCGGCTAAGTTTGATGGATGCTTGTGGCGTGGTTTCGATTCTTGAAGGAGGCGACGACCGCCCGTTTACTCTTAGGAGGTCCAGACGGCTATGTCGTGTATTGTGATGCGTCAGGCATCGGGTTGGGATGTGTGTTGATGCAGCAGGGCAAGGTTATAGCGTACGCATCCCGACAGCTTAAGAAGCATGAGAGGAACTACCCCACCCATGATTTGGAGTTAGCGTGGTGATTCACGCCAAGATGCGAGGCACTATTTGTATGGGGTTCATGTGGATATTTATACGACCACAAGATCCTCCAAAGATATCTTCACCAGAGGAGTGAACTTACGGCGAGCGGTGGTTAGAGTTACTCAAGGATTACGATGTCGACATCTGTACCACCCGGGAAGGCCAATGTTGTGGCGTATGCCCAGTCGTAGGTCGGGGAGTCTATCGATGTGCAGCCAGAGAGAGGCATGGTTCGCGATTTACATCGGTTAGCGAGCCTGGAGTCCGATTGATTGATTCCGATAGCAGATGGGTTCGAGTTCGAGAGGTTGCCGAGTCTTCCATCGCCGGCGAGGTGAAGAGGCAATTGAGGATCTGGTTTTTGACGATGCCGTGATACGGCTCTTCGTGAGGAAGGGTCCGCTTTGAGGTAGCACCCGGGGTGCTAAGGTTCGAGGCGAGTTGTGTGTTACGGATATTACAGGACTTGGGAAGCGAGTTCTGGGAAGCACACGGCGACGTTACTCTATCCATCCGTGGTCGACCAAGATGTACCACGACCTCGGATCTGTATTGGTGGGATGGCGAAGAGGGCGTTGCGAGTTTGTGGCTCGATGCCGTGTTGTCGGCAGTGAATTTAGAGCACGAGGCCTGGTGGTTTGTTGCGACGATAGAGATCCCGACTGAAATGGGAGGTGATCAGCATGGACTTTATCACAGATTACCTCGCACTCGAGGAAGCATGATTCTATGCAGGTTATCGTCGGCGGTGACTAAATCAGCCCACTTTCTTCCGTCGGGCGACTTTTGGATGAGGATTATGCGGACTTTACATCAGAGATCGCCGATCGCATGGGTCCCTATTTCTATCATATCCGATGAGAGCCCGATTTACGGCTAACTGGAGGTCCTTCCGAAGGGATTAGAACGCAGATGAGCACGAATCGCATTCCATCCTCGATGACGGACAGCAGAGCGCACTATCGACTCTTGAGGATATGCTGCGAGCACGTGTTATTGACCAGGGTAGCCGGGAGGATCATTTGCCTCTAGTTGATTTTGCATATAATAATAGCTACCACTCCGGTATTCGGATAGCGCCTTATGAGGCCTTGTATGGGAGGAAGTGCAGATCACCGATAGGCTGGTTTGATGTAGGCGAGGTGCGATTAGTGGGACGGCACAGTTCGTGACGATGGATAAGGTAAAGCTTATCCAGAGGCGATTCTTGACGGCTCGAGTCGGCATGTGTATGCAGATCATCGTCGTCGGCATCTTGAGTTTGAGGTTGATGATTGGGTTTTCCTGAAGGTGTCACCCATGAAGGGTGTGATGAGATTCGGGAAGAAAGGGAAACTCAGCCTAAGGTACATTGGGTAAATCGATTGTCCGCAGGTAGGCAAGGTGCTATGAGTTGGATCTGTCGTCCGACCGAGGCAGTGCATCCGGTTTTCCATGTTTCTATGCTGAGGAGATGTATCGGGGATCCATCTAGGGTGCACCCGATTGACGATGTCCAGGTGACCGAGGGGTTATCGTATGAGGAGATTCCCATAGCGATAATCGATCGTCAGGTTAGGCGTCTGCGGACCAAGGACGTGGCTTCCGTCAAAGTCTTGTGGCGGAACGAGCTCAGGGAGGAGATGACGTGGGAAGCTGAGGAGGACATGAGGCAGAAGTATCCTCACATATTCCCCACACCTCCAGGTAACTCACTTTCCTACTTGTAAATTTTCAGTATCATATTTGCTTAAGTATCGTATTATGGCCATGTGTAGCATTTGCAAACTGTTTAAGCCTTATCGTTATCTGTCTTGGGAAGGAACATTCGGGACGAATGTTTCTAAGGAGGGGAAAATGTTATACCCCGTATTTTCCTGAGTATGTATGTGAGGACGTACGTACAAAAGTTCAAGCCTTAATGTTAGGCATAGGACGAAATTTGTGCATAAGCCACGAAAAGTATCGTTTTCCGACGAAACGTTTTACAAAACTTGCGAAGGGAAAATAACGGCTATGTCACTTATGTTTTTTGCGGATTTTTCCGAGAGATAAAATATTTTGGACCAACGAGAGGGCGACACTTGTCACCCTCAATTGGCGGGACTTGGACGACCTTGGGCACGTTTTGTGGCCTTGCATTAGTCAAGGTTAGGTAGAATATTTTTGTGTAGTAGATGGATAAGGACACATGGGTGAATCCACACCCTCCACTTGCCCTCCACTTGCCATCATCTTGACCCTTGAAAGTCCTATAAATACCCCCCTTAAGTTGAAGATTTCTTCATCCACAAATATTTTCCAAGTCTTGAAAACTCCCTTCCCCCTCTAGAGAGCTTTCGTCCAAGCCTCCCTTCCCCCCCCCCCCCTCTTGAGGAGCTTAGCCGAAACACCCCTCCCCCCCCCCTTCCTAGTGGTCTCGGCAAAATCCCCCCCTTGGTAGAAAATACTCTCCTAGTATTGTCACTATCCCCAAAATACCTTAGCCAATCCCTTATAGTATTTCCAAAAGTTACCTCTATACGTAGAGTCCGGAAATACTACCTTATATTCCTATAGTCACTAAACGAAACCCTAAGAGAAACTTCATAGTTGGTTGAAGTAGAAAGTAGAAGTGGTGTAGAAACTTCTAAGGGTTTCTTGGAGCGGATTGGAGCGTACAGATTAGGAGCTAAACCTTGCTCAGGATCGACTTATATCTTGGATAATATTGGGCTTATCGAGGTAAATAATCTTATCCTTCTATTATAATTGGAGAGTACATACCGTAGAAGTATAGAAATAGTATAGAATACATAGAAGGATATTAAAGAAGAGAATTGAACTGTAATTACATAGAAGGGTATTACAGAAGAGAATTGAACTATAATCACCTCAGAAGAATTAAAGAAGATTGAACTGTACTTACATAGGACTGTATTTACAGTAGACTTGTATAGTTTACCGGGTAGGGAAGTGCTGCCCGATTTTAGTAGAATAGAGAACCTCTACTTAGATTATCCTACGAGTAGTCTAGACATTGATAGACGTATTTGACTATTATAGGTTGATACTCTGCGCGCGACATATTCGACTTGGCAGGTGGATTTCGCCGAGAAGGTATGTGATTCTTCCTATCCTCTTAAGCATGATATTTTAAAGTATATATATAGTACGGTAGACGTACGTGTGTTAACTGAACATGGTTTTACTTGACGTCTTTTGACTTGAGTCTAAATAATAAGAAACTTGAAGTATTTCAAAAGAATTATGAATCATTTTTGAAAGAAGAGTAATACTTGATTTTTAAACAGAAAGCTTAAGAGTTATACTAGCTTTATGGGAAGTTAGGTATAACGACTTAAGAAAGATAAAAGGAACGGTTTTACTTATTTGTTTATGAAAAATCTTGTATTGATTTCTGCAAAGTGTAGTAAGATGGTTTGGTAAGTAAACATGTTATGATGCTACGCGTGTTAGTGTCTTGTGATGTTGTGTAAGGGGGTTATTCTTGTTGTGCTTACGTTGTTAAACGTTAAGACCGTTGTACTGTTATTATATCACATACCCCCTTGACTTGTTATACCGAGGGCTTGCCACCCTTGATGCGGGTCTATACGGCCTATGCGGTCTGTGTGACTATGCGGAGCTGCGGGAGTTCCAGGATTGATCATTCCGGGTGTATTATCCCGATGCGAGGGATGCCTCATGCGGTCTGTGTGACTATGCGGTCTATGTGACTATGCGGACTGCGGGAGTCCAGGAGGGTACCGGGGTTAGCTACCCCCGATGCGAGGAATACCTCATGCGGGTCTATGTGTGACCTATGCGGGCTGCGGGAAGTCCAGGATTAGGCACGCATAATGATACTATGGGCGATTGGCCTTGCTTCGATCATTAGCGGCCTAGAAAAGACCAGTTACATTATATCTATTTTGCTCTTGTTTATGTTGTGGCACTATGTGCAGTTTAACTGGTTGTAATTACAAATGGTTTTAAACACTTGATTTCATTTCCGTACTTTACAGTTTCACATACTTGGTACCTGTTGTACTGACCTCCTTGAGGTGCGTTCATGCCGCAGAGTAAAGCGAGTGCTAGATCCGCATCCTTAGGATCTTTTGCTTTGGTGTCGGGAGCTCCATCTTCTCGGAGGCTCGACTTTTGGGTATGATCTCCTGTTGTTGAAGATAGTTTTGTACATTCAGGGTATGGCGGCCCTGTCCGCCATAGTGCTATCTTCTTAGAAGTGCGTAGTCCTATTGGATTGGGATATTCTTGCGATTTTGATTATATATATATATGCCGAAAGGCGACCTTTTTTCAGATAAACTGTGTCTCATTTACAATTGTTTCATGTCTTGTTTTTATATTCCGCTGATTACTCTGATGTATGACTACTTGGGTGCCCGGGTAAGGCACCAGTCACGGGCCCCGGAACGGGTCGTGACAGGAGTGCAGGTCACCTATTGGTTGGTTTGATGTGGGTGAGACTAAGAGTTACACCCCGTAAGTCCAGGACATGTAAAAGGGAATGTACGTAAGGAATCAAGACTTGGAAATTGGTACGAACGGAAGAATTGTTTTTCCGACGGAAAATGTTCCGAACGTCGGAAAGGAAAAATGTTCGTTGAGGAGAATTAGATTCTCAAAATGCATTATTTGATGAGTATGGAACTTATTAACATTATGGAAATTTATTTTTACGGATTTGGTCACGTGGGGCCCACCCGAGGAATTTTACATTTTTGTGGGGCCCACGAGGGTTACAGAATTTTATGGACGAATGAGAGGGCGACACGTGGCACCCCCACATGTGGTCTTGGTCGAATTAGTAAGGGGTAAAATGGTCATTGACCATCTTGGAAGATAAGTCTTCAAGCTTGATATATTTGACCAAAGTCAACTTGTCCACATGGGCTTAATCCTTGTGAAACTCATCCTAGCCACACATTTGTGATAATCTAAACCCTCCATTGTGTTTTATATATCATACTAGTGCAAGACTTGGCATTTTTACACTTAGAAAAATTGAGAGAACTTAGAGCTTAGCAAGAGTGCTCTCGGGTTTGGCAAGTCCCACATAATTTTTTTTTTGTAATTTTGATCCATTAGCCACAAGACTTAAACCCAAGGTTCCTAAGAGTGTTGTAAGGATATCTCAATAGAAAGATTGCGGAAAAACGACGTTTTCGTATTAGTCGCAAGGCGGAAACTTAAAGAGTTCTTCAACTTTGAAGTTGGAACTTGAAGATGGGTTCTTCATAGGCTTCTAAGGAGTGCTTGGAGCGGATTGGAACCTAAGGAAAGGAGCTAAGAATTGCTAAGGCGCGACTTTGAATCTTGGAAATTTTTAAGGGCTTATAAAGGTATAAATTTTGTCGTTTTAGCATTTAAGATTTACTTATTGTTGTAGCTATGGATATTAGCAAGCATGAGATGTTTAGTATGAAGTTTGATAATTATATTGGCTATTGGAACCCTAATCCGAAAACTAGCATGTTAGCCTTAAGACTACAATTCAAGTTGATTATTCGTTTAAGTCGTCGCATGTTGTGTAAGAAGGAAATTGTAGTTGTTGAAGTGGTTTATAACTATGTAACATGTTAGACCTTAGAACTTGGAATTGAAAAAGGATTGGAAAAGACTTAGTGTTGTTGGTTATATGTTGGCCGAGAATGGCTAGAATATGGAACTACTTCGTATTAATTGTGGGGCGGAATTTTACACGTATTGTAAGGCGTGTAATCCCCTTTGTTTGGTTGTTGTTTTGAGCCTTAAATGTGGCGTGTTGGTTATTGTATTCGACCTTGAAAAAGGTGGCAAAGTGAGTAGAAACAAAGGAAGTGTCCGATTTTCCGTAGAATTAGAGACCGTATACTTAGTATTATTCTACGTTAGAGACTAGAAGTTGATAGTCTTGTTGTGACCATTATAGGTTGACAATTCTACGTACGGCGTATTCGGCTTAGCTTGTGGATTTAGCCGAAAAGGTATGTGAACTATCTCCTCTTCTAGCATGATTCCTTAAGATAAAGAAAGTACGTCCTACTCCTTAAATGATCCGTTCCTTGGTTGTATTTGGATTGCCAAAAATAGAATTTGTTCTATGTACTTCCTTGATTGTACTTTGATGTTTAAATTGTAAGTTGTATAATCCATTTCCATAGTGAAGTTCGGATTCTTGAAAGTGAAAGTATTTTACTTAAAGTACATAGAGTCTTAAAAAGGAAGTGGTTTCCAAATCATTTGGCTAGTGCCTTAGCTCCAAAACCTAAAGGTCATTATAATGACTTTAGGGGAGTCAAAGGAGTGATTTACTTATTTGATTTAAAAGAGGAGAAATGACATGATTTAACAGAAGTAACTTGTTTTAAAGGTGTGAGTTACTTGAGGTTTAAAAGTAGAAGAAACTTGTTTCCTATATATTAAGAGACTCGAAGTATTTTGAAAGTAAGAGACTTGATTTGAAAGTTTGTGATACTTGGTTTTAAGTATAAGTCTCTTGGTTATAAAAGGAACGAAAATGTCTAAAACCATAAAGGGTTATAACGGCTTTATGGGAAGTTGGTTATAACGGCTTTATGGAAAGTTAAGAAAGTTGTCTATTTTGATTTATGGGCATAAGTTGCCTAGATTGTGAAAATTTGAAGTTACTTGGTTGCAAGCTTTGAAATGAGTTTCTAAAAGTATAGTAAATTACTTTGAAGAATAGACACGCCTTTATACTACGGGTGTTAGTATCTTGGGATTTTACATAAACAGGAGTCTTGAAAAGAATGTACGTACATAGTACTTTGGCTTGTTAAATGAGAATTATTCTATTTGTGCCCTGATAAGTACTTTGGCTTGTTAAATGAGAATTATTCTATTTGTGCCTTGATAAGTACTTTGGCTTGTTAAATGAGAATTATTCTATTTGTGCCCTGATAAGTACTTTGGCTTGTTAAATGTGAATTATTCTATTTGTGCCTTGATAAGTACTTTGGCTTGTTAAATGAGAATTATTCTATTTGTGCCCTGATAAGTACTTTGGCTTGTTAAATGAGAATTATTCTATGTGTGCCTTGATAAATACTTTGGCTTGGTTAATTGAGAATTAGCCTATGTGTGCTGGTGATAGCCTTTGAGTGCAAGTATTATGTTTTATTACGTTGCCGCGACTCTCGGTTGGAGGGCCGGCTGTCTTGTTGTAAGTTACTTGGACATACCGACAGTGATGTGGGATTCCACGGGTATGCTTCCGTTATTTGTAGTACTTGGGTTAAATTCCCGGATTTTTATAAAAGACATGGTAGTGCTTATGTCTTGTTTGATGGTCGGTTGGGATAGGGTAAGAGTATAAGTGAGGGTAAACCCGAGGCTGTACCACCTTCTCCAGGGTAAGGGTATAAATGAGGGGTAAACCCCAAGACGTTATACCCCCTGCTTTACTATGTTTTGTTTGATGGTCGGTTGGGATAGGGTAAGAGTATAAGTGAGGGGTAAACCCCAAGGCTGTACCATTCTCCAGGGTAAGAGTATAAATAAGGGGTAAACCCCAAGACGTTATACCCCCTGCTTTACCACCTTCTCCAGGGTAAGATTATAAGTGAGGGGTAAACCCCCAAGACGCTATACCATCGGTAGGACTTGGTGTTCATGTATGCCTATTGGTGTTATATTATATCATGGACTGCCGGCAGTGAGGAAGGATTCCACGGGCATGATTGATATTATGGGCGTGAGACCCATGGTTATATTTTAGTAATGACTTGAGGGCATGCGTCCCTGACTTGATATGACTGCTTATGTGTTGTGTACTGTAGGTTGGCTATCATACATGTCTCTATTTTGTTAGTATCATATGATTTCATCTGATGCTTATTCCATACTTGGTACATTCTTCGTATTGACCTCCTTGGGGCTGCGTTCAATCTGCGAGTTTAGGTCTGTTGTTGGTGATCTGCAGTGTAGGATCTGCTTTCGAGTTTTGGATAGCTCCTACATTGGGAGTTTATCTTTTTGGTATAAGTTCTTTCGGTATAAGCTTTTATGCGATTATGGGTGCAGCGGGGCCTTGTCCGTCATGGTTGATATAACTCTTGAGTGCGTATTCATATATGGGATTGGACTCATATGCGGTGTAGTGTTACTTGTTATGTATATTATGGCAGCCTTGTCGGCTTTGCCCTTACGCACGTTGGTTGTTAAAAAAAAAGAGGTGTTATTTAATTTCATGATTTACTTGGTTGTTAAGGTAGAAGGGTGCGGGTAGGGCACGATCCACTTGAGGTTGGGCGTGACAGTGGTATCAAAGAAGTCGGTCCTCGGAATGTCTATAGGCCGTGTCTAGTAGAGTCTTGATTATCGGTGTGTTGCGCGCCACACGTAAACAGGAGGCTACGGGACATTTAGGAGTTGGTTTCTATTCTTCTCACTCTAAGATCATGCCATAGATTTGTGTTAGTAAGATAATTCCTCTCGGCGTGATTTTGTGTTCTGATTATGCCTCGAGAGAGGCAGCCGCTTGAGAAGGGCAAAGGAGTAGCGAGAGCTACTAGTCGGACTCGAGAGAGTTGATAGGGCTTATGCCCGAGGTATCTGGATGTTGTCTGCGATCGGCGAGTTAACCTGCGCGAGTTTTGAGGCCGGCACGAGCCTCAGTTTCTCGATTAGGGAAGACTTTAGGGTCATGAAGGAAGCCATTATGTTATTGACCAAGATAGCGATGCTCTGATTTCATCGGCGGGAGGTTACTCGGCGATGCAGACAGTGTACGAGGGTAGAGGCGGCGCGGAGATCTGCGTAAGAGGGCTAGCCGATTGGTTATCCGGTGAGTTTTGGGCGAGTGCCTCGGCAGTGAGATGTCGTCAGCGTACCCGGTACATACCCCGCAGCTCACGGTGGGAGTTTGGACCCATGGTATTTAGGAGCGATCCAGCTCAGTCGAGGTTACCGGAGGAGGCGAGGATTTTCTCGATCGAGGCCACCTATTCCTCGGTGTTTGAGATGTGGTAAGCGTCATTGAAATGCCGTTATGGCGGGGTTTGTTTTATTATGGCCATCGGGCCATATTGCAGTATGTCCTTTTAGAAAGAGCAGGTGAGTGGCTCGGCTATGAGGCCGATGGTTGATTCCACTTTCCTCCACAATGCGTTCCCGAGGCGGGGTGTTGAGATGTTAGCCGGTAGTGGTCGAGTCGAGTGGAGTTTATAGTTCGCGGTCCTTGAACGCGAGAGATGACGTGACTACGGGGAAGGATCATGAGGCGACCTCGCACGGGGTTACAGGTATATTTTGATTCTTTTGAATCATACGGGCATTGTTAGATTCAGATTTTACCCTAGCGTATATGTTTTCCCTTTATTGCTAGAGTTGTAAAGTGATAGTACCCCAGAGGTAGGGATACTTTGATTAGTAGAGAGAAGGGTTAAGAATGTTGCCAAGAATGATAAGTGAACTGAGACTATAGTTGTGTAGAGTTCACAAGTAGTAATTACCCCGTAACAGTGTGAGACCGATAGGGAAGGATGTACAGTAGAAATACTTTGGCTTATGTGATGAACCTCTAGTGAATGGAAGGATAAGGGTGAGAAGTACCTTGAGATAAGAGAAAGATTTATTGCAGACTAAGAATGAGAAGTTAAGTGTGACGATGAGTCAGGTTATGGACTCATTTCGGTCGTAGATAGTATGGAATGGGGTGATGTCAGTTAGAAATGGTCCCGCTATGTGATAGGGTCACGAGGGTGCTAAGCCCAAGTCTAGTTGATCGTTGTACGAGTTCGTGGATGCGTTCCACCGGAACTAGGTCGAAAGGACCGAGAAGAGCCTTAACGGGAATGTAAGTAACAATATGGCCAAGTTTGATTAGTAACTCGAGTTGGGAGCGAAACAATATTTGAGATTTTATGCGTGTACTAGATGAGTTTGAAAGTACGAGAAAGTATGACAAGTAAGGAAAGAAAGGAACCTCTAAGGATCGTGTTTGGGAAAACGTAACCTTGAGTTTTGTGAGAAGGGACCACGGACAGGAAGGTCCATTATTATGTTCACGTATGTTGTGGTGGCCATGTGTGGCATCGTTAGTCTTATGCATGTTTTGATTGATAGGCATAGTATAGAGTTTATGCCGGAGTTTGTATAGCTTGGCAACCGACTAAGAACATTCGGGGACGAAAGTTTCTAAGGTGGGAATAATGTTACACCCCGTAAGTCCAGGACATGTAAAAGGGAATGTACGTAAGGAATCAAGACTTGGAAATTGGTACGAACGGAAGAATTGTTTCAGACGGAAAATGTTACGAGCGTCGGAAAGGAAAAATGTTCGTTGAGGAGAATTAGATTCTTAAAATGCATTATTTGATGAGTATGGAACTTATTAACATTATGAAAATTTATTTTCTGGATTTGGTCACGTGGGGCCCTTTGAAATTTTACATTTTGTGGAGCTCGAGGATTACGAAATTTTATGGGCGAATGAGAGGAGACACGTGGCACCCCACATGTGGTCTTAGTCGAATTAGTAAGGGGTAAAATGGTCATTGACCATCTTGGAAGATAAGTCTTGAAGCTTGATATATTTGACCAAAGTCAACTTGTCCACATGGGCTTAATCCTTGTGAAACTCATCCACAGCCACACGTTTGTGATAATCTAAACCCTCCATTGTGTTTTATATATCATACTAGTGCAAGACTTGGCATTTTTACACTTAGAAAAATTGAGAGAACTTAGAGCTTAGCAAGAGTGCTCTCGGGTTTGTAAGTCCCACAATTTTTTTGTAATTTTGATCCATTAGCCACAGACTTAAACCCAAGGTTCCTAAGAGTGTTGTAAGGATATCTCGATAGAAAGATTGCGGAAAAATGACGTTTCGTATTAGTCATGGCGGAAACTTAAAGAGTTCTTGACTTTGAAGTTGGAACTTGAAGATGGGTTCTTCATAGGCTTCTAAGGAGTGCTTGGGCGGATTGGAACCTAAGGAAAGGAGCTAAGAATTGCTAAGGCGCGACTTTGAATCTTGGAAATTTTTAAGGGCTTATAAAGGTATAAATTTTGTCGTTTTAGCATTTAAGATTTACTTATTGTTGTAGCTATGGATATTAGCAAGCATGAGATGTTTAGTATGAAGTTTGATGATTATATTGGCTATTGGAACCCTAATCTGAAAACTAGCATGTTAGCCTTAAGACTACAATTCAAGTTGATTATTCGTTTAAGTCGTCGCATGTTGTGTAAGAAGGAAATTGTAGTTGTTGAAGTGGTTTATAACTATGTAACATGTTAGACCTTAGAACTTGGAATTGAAAAAGGATTGGAAAAGACTTAGTGTTGTTGGTTATATGTTGGCCGAGAATGGCTAGAATATGGAACTACTTCGTATTAATTGTGGGGCGGAATTTTACACGTATTGTAAGGCGTGTAATCCCCTGTGTTTGGTTGTTGTTTTGAGCCTTAAATGTGGAGTGTTGGTTATTGTATTCGACCTTGAAAAAGGTGGCAAAGTGAGTAGAAACAAAGGAAGTCTTTGGATTTCCGTAGAATTAGAGACCGTATACTTAGTATTATTCTACGTTAGAGACTAGAAGTTGATAGTCTTGTTGTGACCATTATAGGTTGACAATTCTACGTACGGCGTATTCGTCTTAGCTTGTGGATTTAGCCGAAAAGGTATGTGAACTATCTCCTCTTCTAGCATGATTCCTTAAGATAAAGAAAGTACATCCTACTCCTTAAATGATCTGTTCCTTGGTTGTATTTGGATTGCCAAAAATAGAATTTGTTCTATGTACTTCCTTGATTGTACTTTGATGTTTAAATTGTAAGTTGTATAATCCATTTCCTTAGTGAAGTTCGAATTCTTGAAAGTGAAAGTATTTTACTTAAAGTACATAGAGTCTTAAAAAGGAAGTGGTTTCCAAATCCTTTGGCTAGTGCCTTAGCTCCAAAACCTAAAGGTCATTATAATGACTTTAGGGGAGTCAAAGGAGTGATTTACTTATTTGATTTAAAAGAGGAGAAATGACATGATTTAACAGAAGTAACTTGTTTTAAAGGTGTGAGTTACTTGAGGTTTAAAAGTAGAAGAAACTTGTTTCTTATATATTAAGAGACTCGAAGTATTTTGAAAGTAAGAGACTTGATTTGAAAGTTTGTGATACTTGGTTTTAAGTATAAGTCTCTTGGTTATAAAAGGAACGAAAATGTCTAAAACCATAAAGGGTTATAACGGCTTTATGGGAAGTTGGTTATAACGGCTTTATAGAAAGTTAAGAAAGTTGTCTATTTTGATTTATGGGCATAAGTTGCCTAGATTGTGAAAATTTGAAGTTACTTGGTTGCAAGCTTTGAAATGAGTTTCTAAAAGTATAGTAAATTACTTTGAAGAATAGACACGCCTTGATACTACGGGTGTTAGTATCTTGGGATTTTACATAAACAGGAGTCTTGAAAAGAATGTACGTACGTAGTACTTTGGCTTGTTAAATGAGAATTATTCTATTTGTGCCCTGATAAGTACTTTGGCTTGTTAAATGAGAATTATTCTATTTGTGCCTTGATAAGTACTTTGGCTTGTTAAATGAGAATTATTCTATTTGTGCCCTGATAAGTACTTTGGCTTGTTAAATGAGAATTATTCTATTTGTGCCTTGATAAGTACTTTGGCTTGTTAAATGAGAATTATTCTATTTGTGCCCTGATAAGTACTTTGGCTTGTTAAATGAGAATTATTCTATGTGTGCCTTGATAAGTACTTTGGCTTGGTTAATTGAGAATTAGCCTATGTGTGCTGGTGATAGCCTTTGAGTGCAAGTATTATGTTTTATTACGTTGCCGCGACTCTCGGTTGGAGGGCCGGCTGTCTTGTTGTAAGTTACTTGGACATACCGACAGTGATGTGGGATTCCACGGGTATGCTTCCGTTATTTGTAGTACTTGGGTTAAATTCCCGGATTTTTATAAAAGACATGGTAGTGCTTATGTCTTGTTTGATGGTCGGTTGGGATAGGGTAAGAGTACAAGTGAGGGGTAAACCCCCAAGACGCTGTACCACCTTCTCCAGGGTAAGAGTATAAATGAGGGGTAAACCCCAAGACGTTATACCCCCTGCTTTACTATGTTTTGTTTGATGGTCGGTTGGGATAAGGTAAGAGTATAAGTGAGGGGTAAACCCCCAAGACGTTGTACCACCTTCTCCAAGGTAAGAGTATCAATGAGGGGTAAACCCCAAGACGTTATACCCCCTGCTTTACCACCTTCTCCAGGGTAAGAGTATAAGTGAGGGGTAAACCCCCAAGACGCTATACCACCGGTGGGACTTGGTGTTCATGTATGCCTATTGGTGTTATATTATATCATGGACTGCCGGCAGTGAGGAAGGATTCCACGGGCATGATTGATATTATGGGCGTGAGACCCATGGTTATATTTTAGTAATGACTTGAGGGCATGCGTCCCTGACTTGATATGATTGCTTATGTGTTGTGTACTGTAGGTTGGCTATCATACATGTCTCCTGTTTTGTTAGACTATTATGATTTCATACAGTACTTACTTGTTATACCCCGTATTTCCAGAGTATGTACGTAAGGGAATACGTACGAAAGTCTTGCCTTAAAAGATAAGCCTTGGACGTTTTATTTTGTACACAACTCACTAAAAGAATCGTTTTCGGCGAAAGCGTTTCCACGACTTCGTAGAGTAAATTCGGCTATGCCATTTCTTATTTTGCGGATTTTTAGAGGCGAAACATTTTGGACCAGCGGGAGGGCAACACTTGGCACCCTCCGTTGATGGACTTAGAATCGTCCATTGGGCGAAAATGGAGAAACATTGGCACGTTTTTTGTGCCATGGCACAAGTCAAGGAGTTGGTAGGATATTTGTGTTTAGTTAATCCTCACCTACACTTGCCTTGCACTTGTCTTCATCTTGGCCGTTGGTTGGCGAAGGCTTGAGCTATAAATACCCCTTTGATGAAGAGTTCTTCATCCACAAAGTTATCTTCCAAGTCTAAAATCCTCTCCTCTCCTTGTAGCCATTTCGTCCAAACACCTCCCTCCACATGAAGGTGGCCTTGGCGAATACCCTGCTAGCCAAATCTACCCCTCCTTGGTAGAAAAGTTACCTTTGTATCGTTATAATGCCCAAAATACCTAGCCCAAATACCTTAGTACTTAGTAGAAGTTGTGAAGAACTTCTAAGGTTCTTGGAGCATACAACTTAGGAGCAAAACCTTGCTCAGTAGCGACTTTTCTAGGATAATATTGGGCTTACTGAGGTAATAATCCTAACCCTCTTTTGAATTAGAGAATACTTCTTTGTTATAGTATAAGAATAAGTATAAATACTTAGAAGTATATCACGAATTGAATTGAAGTGTTAATCACTTAGAAGGGTTTAAAGAAGAATAATCAAGCTGTACTTACATAGAATTTGTTTTCTGATGAACTTATATAGCTCACCGGGTAGGGAAGTGCTGCCCGACTTATCGTAGAATTATGAACCCTCTGTTTAGAATGACCTTCAGAGTAGTCTTTAATAGATATCTGTGACTATTATGGTGACTCTCTGCGCGACATATTGACTTGGCGGTGGTTTATTTGAGAAGGTATGTGATTCTTCCTAAAGCATGATATTTTACAATATAACTACGGCAATGTCTTTGACTTAAGCTGAATAATACTTACGGCAATGCCAAGCTTAAGCTGAATAATACTTACAGCGATGCCTGTGGCTTAAGCACGAATAATAAAGAAGCTGAAAACATTTCAAAAGACTCTTTGAATCATATTATGAGAAGAGAACTAATTGGTTTTAAAGCGAAGCTTAAGAGTTATACTAGCTTTATGGGAAGTAAGTATAACCACTTAAGATTTATAAAAGAAACAAGTATCCCTAAGAGGTTATAAAATACTAGAATTGTGAAAAGAATAATAAATATGCTTTGATAAATGTACATGATATGATGCTATGTGTGTTAGTATCTTGTAAACGTTTGTATAGGTGAGTATCATTGTTGTGATTATGTTGTTTAAAGATAAGTTATTATACTATCACTCACCTCTTGATATGATACCGGGGGTTAAGCTGCCCTCCGATGCGGGGTAGACTTCGGTGATGCAGGACCGTGATTCGAGAATACCTCATGCGTGTCGAGGGGTCCTATGCGGAGCTACGAGAGTTCCAGGTTAGTATGCGGGTTTATACCTCATGCGGTCTGTGTGGCCATGCGGACAGCGAGTCGGGGCGATCTTAGGAGTAGCTACCCTCGATGCGGGGATATACCTCATGCGGGCCCGTGAGTGGCCTATGCGGACTCGGAGTCGAGATTAGGCTTGCGAGAATGATGATGGGGCAAGTGGCCTGTTTGATCATTCGCGGCCTAGACAAGACTCATTCTGATTACTATTGTTGCTCTTGTTTGTGATGTGGCACTATGTGCGGTTTCCTTGGTTGTTTCATACATATTTGTAAACTGGTTTTAAAATGATATGTTTCATTTAAGTACTTTCTGATTTCGCATACTTAGTACTGTTATGTGACCTCGCCCGGGGCTGCGTTCATGCCGCGGTAAGGGCAGCAGTGTTAGATCCGCATTCTAGGATCTCTACGTTGGTGTCGGGAGCTCCATCTCTTAGGAGGCTCTACTTTTAGTATGATCTCACTGTTGTAGATAGTTTTATGATCGAGGTATGGCGGGGCCACTGTCCGCCATAGTTGTATATTTCCTTAAGTGCAGTAGTCATGTTATGCGATTGTCGGATGTAGCTTGAACTATGATTATATATATATGCGAAAAGCGGTGTTTTCTCACATAAAGCATGTCTTATTTTATAAAGCTGTTTCATGTCTTGTTTTATATTTCGTGATTTCTCACGATGTATGACTACTTGGGTGCCGGTAAGGCACGATCACGAACCGGAGCAGTCGTGACAAAAGTGGTATCGAAGCGATTAATCCTCGGAAAGTGTCTGACCGTATCTAGTAAGTCTTGATTATCGGTGTGTTGTGCACCACACCAATGTCGAGGAGGCTATAGGATATTTAGGATTGGTTTCCATTCTTCTCATTACGAGATCGTGCTTTAGAGGCGTGTTATAGGTTGGACCCCTCTAACGTATTCCTTTCTATGTATGATTATGCCTCCACGTAAGGCAACCGGGCGAGAAGGCAAAGCGTAGGAGGCGCTAGCGAGACACCCGAGTCACGAGGGCTCGAGCCCGATCTATACGAGGCGGCGAGTTACGTGGCGCCGCCCGGCCAAGGACCACGGTACCACCTCGTCCCCGGCACAGGCGGAGAGTTAGGAATCTGAGAGATGGCCCGACTTTTGGCTAAAGTTGTGGCCCGATACGAGAGAGGCTGGATCTGGCGATTCGGCTCGGCTCGATCGTACCGTTGTTCACCCGCGGCGAGAGTTTGAGGCTACGAGACTTCTTGAGTTGTAGCCAGCCGGAGTTTTATGGGTGGCGGGAGGATGATCGCGAGGAGTTCATCCGTCGGCTTGAGGATTTTGAGAGTGATCGGGCGTCGGAGACCGAGTCCGTGATCTTTGGTTCACATAAGTGCGTGATACCGCGATCGATTGGTTTGATTCATGGGAGTTATCGGGAAACCGCACGTCCCAGCTACTTGGGATGAGTTCTCGAGGCTTTCCTCACTCACTTCTTGCCTCCACGGATGAGGAGGCGCGGGTGATAGATTTTTGCTGAGGCGAGAGAGGGCCGTCGGGAGTATAATGTCGAGTTTGATTCTTTGGCTCGATATGTCCCGGCATTAGTAGCGAATATGGAGGATAGGGTGCACCGCTATGTCACGGGCTAGACGACTATATGGCCGAGTCATGTGCGGGGTTTCTCTCGGCCGGGTATGGACATTACGCATGCGAGCTCACGCCTTGGATGCGAGGCGCGAAGGTCGGCGAGTGGGCGACAGCGGCGAAGAAGGCGGGGCGGGAGGTCTTGGTGGTTATCGTGGTGGCGGCCTCGGCGATCTAGGTCGCACCACGGCCGGCTGAGCACTCTGCCGTCACCGGCCGCGGCCCGAGTTTTGGCGGACCCGGGGCCCGGGCGGGCGTCGAGTAGCGGAGTGCGGCGATCGGGACCACCCCGGTGTGGCCGTCGGTAGATCCCATTACGGGAAGTGTGGTACTACTTATGGATCTTATTACGATTGTGGCAGCGAGTCACTGCGGCTGTCGGCCGGCGTGGCGGTGGTAGGGCCCGGCCGGGTTACGTGGCGCTTCATCATCTCCTACGATTACTCGCCGGAGAGCGAGTGCTCATGGGTCGGCCAGTCGCGGCGAGTCGTGGCTCGAGTCGATTCTAGCGGTCTTGAACCGCATTTATGCTTTGTCGGTACCGGCGGATCGGGAGGCCTCACACGATGTAAATCCGCGGTACCTTATCGGTTTAGGTTTGATGTTTATGCCTTGATAGATCCGGGTTCTACTCTGTCCTATATATCTCCCCTTGTTGCTAGTAGGATAGGGATAGAGCCTGAGTCCATAGACCGCTTTCGAGGTAGCTACGCGATGGGTGATTCGGTGGTAGCTCGGCGGGTATATAGAGCTTGTCTGTGACCATTCTGATCGTCGGACCCTAGCCGACTTGATAGAGTTGGAGATGATTGACCGGCGTGATCATGGGGATGGATTGGCTAGCCTCTTGCTATGCCAATGTAGGCTGAGAGAAAGTAATGCGGTTCCGATTTCTGACGAGGCCGGTTGTTGAGTGGGAAGAAGCACGGTATCGCAGAGGGTAGGTTTATTTCCTACCTCAAGGCTAGGAAGATGGTGCGAAGGGTATATCTACCATCTAGTTCGGGTGTTTGATCACGAGGTGCGGTACCAGATTTTGATCGATTCCGTAGTCGTGAGTTCCCAGACGTGTTTCGGATGACCTCGGGTATCCCTCACGAGAGGAGATTGAGTTTTGTATTGACATATTGCCAGATACTCGGCCTATTTCCATTCCGCCATACAGAATGGCACCTGCCGAGTTGAGAGAGCTGAAGGACCAGCTGAGGGATTTGCTGGAGAAGGGCTTCATTAGGCGGTGTTTCTCACGAAGCGCGGTATTGTTCGTGAAGAAGAAGGGCGGGGCGCTGCGCATGTGTGTTGATTCTGACGGTGAACAAGGTGACCATTAAACGAATACCCCTTCCCGGGATTGATGATTTGTTCGACGATTGCGGCGCGAGATGTTTCTCCAAGATTGATCTGCGTTCGGGCTATCATCAGGTTCGTGTCAGAGAGGTGGATGTCCCTAGGACTGCATTCCGAACCCGGTACGGGCATTATGAGTTCAGGGTCATGTCTTTTGGGTTGACCAATGCTCGTGGTATTCATGGATTTGATGAACCGAGTGTTCAAACCATTTTGGACACGTTTGTGATAGTGTTCATTGATGATATCTTGGTTTATTCGCTCGAGGCGAGGAGCATGCGGAGCGTTTGAGGCTGTCTTGTGATTCTCGAGACCAGCGATTATGCGCCAAGTTTTCCAAATGTGAGTTTTGGTTGACTTGATGGCGTTTCTTGGGCATATTGTGGGGCTGATGGCATTCGAGTTGTCTGGCCAAGATCGAAGCGATCGAGGACTTGGCGAGACCTACTACTCCGGCAGAGGTTCGCGATTTTACGGGCTGCGAGTTATTATGCTCGGTTCGTGGAGAAGTTTGCTTCTATCTGCACCATTGACTAGGTGACTCGAGCGGCAAGTTTGATGGTGATGCTTGTGGCGGGGTTTCGATTCTTTGAAAGAGGCGGCAGCCGCCCGTTCTTACTCTTCGGAGGTCGGATGGTTATGTCGTGTATTGTGATCGTCGGGCATCGGGTTGGGATGTGTGTTGATGCGGCATGGCAGAGTTATAGCATATGCATCCCGACGGTGAAGAAACACGAGAGGAACTACCCGCGTGATTTGGAGCCGGCGGTGATTCACGCTTTGAAGATGCGGAGGCACTATTTGTATGGGGTTCACGTGGATATTTATACAGACCACAAGAGCCTCGGTATATCTTGACGGAGGAGCTGAACTTCACGGCGAGGCGGTGGTTAGAGTTGCTTAAGGATTACGATGTTGATATCTGTACCACGGGAAGGCGATGTTGTGGCGGATGCTCGAGTCGTAGGTCGATGGGAGCCTATCGGATGTGCGGCTAGAGAGGAGGACATGGTTCGTGATTTGCATCGATTAGCGAGCCTTGGTGTCGGTTGATTGATTCGATAGCGATGGGGTTAGAGTTCGTGAGGTTGCCGAGTCTTCCATCGTCGAGGAGGTGAAGAGGCAACGATTCGAGATCGGCTTTGATTCGATATCGTGATCTGACTCTTCGTGAGGCAAGGGTCGCACGGTAGCACTTGATGGGGTGCTAAGGTTTGGCGGTATGTGTTCGGATGTTTGAGGACTTGGCGAGTTCTTGGGAAGCACACGGTAGCGCGTTACTCTATCGTCAAAGTCGACCAAGATGTACCACGACCTTAGATACGTGTATTGGTGGGATGGCTTGAAGAGGGCGTTGCGAGTTCGTAGCTCGGTGCGTGTTGTCGGCGGTGAAGGTAGAGCACGAGGCACGGTGGTTTTATTCTGACGATTGAGATCGACACGGAAGTGGGAGGTAATCAACATGGACTTCATCACGGGATTACCTCGCACTCGGAGGAGACATGATTCTATATGGGTTATCGTCGTGGTGGCGAAATCAGCCCACTTTCTTCCGTCGGGGCGACTTTTAGGTGAGGATTATGCGGACTTTACATCAGAGATCGTCGGTGCACGGAGTCCCTACCCGATCATATCAGGCGAGAGCCCGGTTCACGGCTAACTTAGAGGTCCTTCGAGAGGGTTTAGGGGCCTTGAGTGAGCACAGTCGCATTCCATCCGCAGACAGACGGACAGGCTGAGCGCACTGTCCAGACTCTTGAGGATATGCTGCGAGCCTGTGTTATTGACTTTAGGGGTAGTTGGGAGGATCATTTGCCTCTAGTTGAGTTTGCTTATAATAATAGCTACCACTCCAGTATTCAGATGGCGCCTTATGAGGCCTTGTATGGGAGGAAGTGCAGATCGCCGATAGGCTGGTTCGATGTGGGCGAGGCGGCTAGTGGGACCAGATTTGAGTACAAAGCGATGGATAAGGTGAGGCTTATCAGAGAGGCTATTGTGACTCGAGTCGGCGAAGTCATATGCAGATCATCGTCGTCGGCATCTTGAGTTCGAGGTTCATGATTGGGTTTTCCTAAAGGTGTCACCCATGAAGGGTGTGATGAGATTCGGGAAGAAGGGAAACTTCGGCCTAGGTACATTGGGCCGTTTAGTTGTCGCGAGGTAGGCAAGGTTGCCTATGAGTTGAATCTGCCGTCCGATCGGAGGCGGTGCATCCGGTTTTCACGTATCTATCTTTGAGAGATGTATCGGGGATCCATCTAGGGTACACCGATTGGCGATGTCAGGTGACCGAGGGTTATCGTATGAGGAGATTCCCATAGCGATAGTCGATCGTCGGGTTAGGCGTCTGCGGACGGGGCGTGGCTTCCGTCAAAGTCTTATGGCGGAGCGAGCTCGGGGAGGAGATGACGTGGGAAGCCGAGGAGGACATGAGGCAGAAGTACCCTCACTTATTCCCCACACCTCCAGGTAATTCACTTTCCTACTTGTAAATTTTCATTATCATTTATGCCTAAGTGTTGCTCTGTGGCCGTGTGTGGCATTTACAACTGTTTAAGTTATGAAGAATCTTATCGTTAACTGTCTTGGGAAGGAACATTCGGACGAATGTTTCTAAGGAGGAGAATGTTATACCGTATTTCAGTAATATGCGTAAGGGAATACGTCGAAAAGTCTTGCCTTAAAGATAAGCCTTGGGCGTTTTATTTTGTACACAACTCACTAAAAGAATCGTTTTCCGACGAAGCGTTTCCCACGACTTTCGTAGAGTAAATTCCGGCTATGCCATTTCTTATTTTGCGGATTTTTCCGAGGCGAAACATTTTGGACCAGCGGGAGGGCAACACTTGGCACCCTCCATTGATGGACTTGAATCGTCCATTGGGCGAAAATGGAGAAACATTGGCACGTTTTTGTGCCATGGCACAAGTCAAGGAGTTGGTAGGATATTTGTGTTTAGTTAATCCTCACCCTACACTTGCCTTGCACTTGTCTTCATCTTGGCCATTGGTTGGCCAAGGCTTGAGCTATAAATACCCCCTTTGATGAAGAGTTCTTCATCCACAAAGTTATCTTCCAAGTCTAAAAATCCTCTCCTCTCCTTTGTAGCCATTTCGTCCAAACACCTCCTCCTCCTGTGAAGGTGGCCTTGGCGAATACCCCCTAGCCTAGCCAAAAATCTACCCCCCCTCCCTTGGTAGAAAAGTTACCTTCGTGTAGCGTTATAATACCCAAAATACCCTAGCCCAAATCCCTTAGTACGTAGTAGAAGGTGTGAAGAACTTCTAAGGTTCTGGGAGCATACACCTTAGGAGCAAAACCTTGGTCAGGCGCGACTGGGTCTAGGATAATATTGGGCTTAGCGAGGTAATAATCCTACCCCTCTTTTGAATTAGAGAATACTTCTTTATAGTATAAGAATAAGTATAAATACTTAGAAGTATATCACGTAATTGAATTGAAGTGTTAATCACTTAGAAGGGTTTAAAGAAGAATAATCAAACTGTACTTACATGGAATTTGTTTTCTGATGAACTTATATAGCTCAGGGTAGGGAAGTGCTGCCCGACTTATCGTAGAATTATGAACCCTCTGTTTAGAATGACCTTGAGTAGTCTTTAATAGATATACGTGACTATTATAGGCTGACTCTCTGCGCTCGACATATTCAACTTGGCAGGTGGTTTTCGCTGAGAAGGTAAGTGATTCTTCCTACAGCATGATATTTTACAATATAACTACGGCAATGTCTTTGACTTAAGCAAGAATAATACTTACGGCAATGCCTCACGGCTTAAGCTGAATAATACTTACGGCAATGCCTCACGCTTAAGCTGAATAATAAAGAAGCGAAAACATTTCAAAAGACTCTTGAATCATATTATGAAGAGAACTAATTGGTTTTAAAGCGAAGCTTAAGAGTTATACTATCTTTATGTGTATTAAGTATAACCACTTAAGATTTATAAAAGAAACTAGTTTGCCTATGTGTTTATAAATGACTTGTATTGTGAAAAGAATAATAAAGATGGTTTGATAAATAGACATGATATGATGCTATGTGTGTTAGTATCTTGTAAACGTTTGTATAGGTGAGTATCCTTGTTGTGCTTATGTTGTTTAAAGATAAGTTATTATACTATCACTCACCTCTTGAGATGATACCGGGGGTTAAGCTGCCCTCCGATGCGGGGTAGACTCAGGCGGTCTGGGACCATGATTCGAGAATACCTCATGCGGGTCCAGGGGGCCTATGCGAGCTACGAGTTCGAGTTAGTATGCGGGGTTATACCTCATGCGGTCTGTGTGGCCATGCGGACGGCGAGTCGGGGCGATGCAGGAGTAGCTACCCTCGATGCGGGGATATACCTCATGCGGGCCCATGTGAGTGGCCTATGCGGACTCCGGGAGTCCAGGATTAGGCTTGCAGAATGATGATGGGGGCAAGTGGCCCTGTTTCGATCATTCGCAGCCTAGACAAGACTCATTCTGATTACCTATTGTTGCTCTTGTTTGTGATGTGGCAATATGTGCGGTTTACCTGGTTGTTTCATACATATTTGTAAACTGGTTTTAAAAATGATATGTTTCATTTAAGTACTTTAAAGTTTCGCATACTTAGTACACATTGTCTTGACCTCGCCAGGCTGCGTTCATGCCGGTAAGGGCAAGCGGTGTTAGATCCGCATTCCTAGGATCTCTACGTTGGTGTCGGGAGCTCCATCTCTTAGAGGCTCTACTTTTAGTATGATCTCCTGTTGTAGATAGTTTTATGCTGATCGAGGTATGGCGGGCCTGTCCGCCATAGTTGTATATTTCCTTAGAAGTGCTGTAGTCATGTTATGCGATGTCGGATGCTTCTGAACTATGATTATATATATATGCCGAAAGCGGTGTTTTCTCACATAAAGCGTGTCTTATTTTATAAAGCTGTTTCATGTCTTGTTTTATATTTCCGCTGATTTCTCGATGTATGACTACTTGGGTGCCGTAAGGCACGATCACGGGCCGAGGCAGTCGTGACATTACATTCACATACTTGGTACATTCTTGTCTTGACCTCGCCGGAGTGCGTTCATCTGCATGAGTTTAGATGCACGTTGGTGATCTGCAGTGTAGGATCTGCTCGAGTTTTGGATAGCTCCTTCATTGGGAGTTTATCTTTTTGGTATAAGTTCTTTCGATGAGCTTTTATGATTATGGTATGCGGGGCCTTGTCCGTCATGGTTGATATAACTCTTAGAGGTCTGTATTCATATGTGGGATTGGACTCATGTACGGTGTAGTGTCTCTTGTTATGTATATTATGGCAGCCTTGTCGGCTTTGCCCTTGCACGTACGTTGGTTGTTAAAAAAAAAGAAGGTGTTATTTAATTTCCAAAGTTTACTTGGTTGTTAAGGTAGAAGGGTGCCCAGGTAGGGCACCAGTCACGGGCCCGGGGTTCGGGGCGTGACACTAAGTTACTTGGCCCATACATGATTCAGTAAGCTGTGGATAAGGTGAAGCTTATCAATGTTATACCCCGTATTTCCATAGTATGTATGTGAGGACGTACGTACAATTGTATAAACCCTAATTAGGTTAAGAATGAAATTGTGAATTTTCAACGGAAAAGATTCCGAACCTTGTGAAGGAAATTTTACATTTTTAATATTTTAACCGATTACGGATTTTTCCGAGAGATGAAATATTTTGGATCAATAGGAGGGCGACATGTGTCACCCTTAGGTGGCATTGGTTGGACGGAATTGTGGGCTAGTGGACAAGACAAATAGTCAAGTCTTGCAAGATATTTTTCTTTGGGTTAGTGGGAGTAGGTATTGGACGGTTTTTGTGAGCCATGTGGATGGCCACATGGCTCATTGTTGTGGTGGACATATGTTCCAATGTTGTGGTGGACATATGTCCCAATATTGTGGTGGACACTTGGTGGAAGACTCCACTCACACAAGCTATCTAATCTACACCCTCCACTTGCTTTAATCTTGGCCATTGAAGGTTCTATAAATACCCCCCTCTAGTGCAAGACTTCTTCATCCACAAAACAATTTTCAAGTCTCCAAAAATCCTTCCCTCTAGTAGTGTTCTCGTCCAATCTCCCTCCCCTCCCTTGGTAGAAAAATTGTCTTCAAGTATAGTTACTATTCCAAAATACCTTAGCCTAAATCCCTTATTATATTCCAAAGTTACCTCTATACTAAAAGCCCGGAAATACTACTCTATATCCTTTAGTCACAAAACGAAACCCTAAGGAAAATCTTCATAGTTGGTTGAAGTATTAAGTAGAAGTTGTTTAGAAACTTCTGAGGGTTTCTTGGAGCTATCGGAGCGTGCAGAATAGGAGCTAAACGTTGCTCAGGATCGACATTTAATCTTGGATAATTTTGGGCTTATCGAGGTAAATATCTTTGTCCTTCTATTGTAATTAGAGATGACATACTGTAGTAGTATAGAAATGAGTTAAGATTTATAGAAGGATGGTATAAAAGAAGAGAATTGAACTATACTTACATAGGACTGTATTCTGATAGACTTGTGTAGTTTGGGTAGGGAAGTGCTTGCCCAATTTTCCGTAGAATAGAGAACCCTCGCTTAGAATAATTCTACAGTAGTCTAGGCGTTGATAGGCGTATTTGACTATTATAGGTTGATACTCTGCGCGACATATTCGACTTGATATGTGGATTTGTAGGAGGTATGTGATTCTTCCTATCCTCTTGAGCATGATATTTTGATATATATATAGTGCGGTAGGCGTCGTGTGTTAACTAAAGCGGTTTTACCCTGATGTCTTTTGACTTGAGTTTTAAATAATAATAATCTTGAAGTATTTCAAAAGAGTTATGAATCATTTTTGAAAGAAAAGTAAAACTTGGTTTTAAAAGCTTAAAGAGTTATACTAGCTTTATGGGAAGTTAAGTATAACGACTTAAGAAAGATAAAAGGAACGGTTTACTTATTTGTGTATGAAAGTCTTGTATTGATCTCTGGAAAGTGTAGTAAGATGGTTTGATAAGTAAACATGTTATGATGCTACGTGTGTTAGTGTCTTGTGATGTTTGTGTAAGGGGGTTACTCTTGTTGTGCTTACGTTGTTGAACGATAAGCCCGTTGTACTGCTATTATATCACATACCCCCCCTGACTTGTTATGATGCCGAGGACTTGCCACCCTCGATGCGAGGAATACCTCATGCGGGTCTGTGTCACCTATGCGGAGCAGCGGGAGTTCCAGGATGATCACTCCGGGTGTGTTACCCGATGCGAGGAATACCACGCGATGCGTGTGACTATGCGGATGCGAGTCGAGGAAGATGCAGCGGGTTAGCTTCCCCGTCGCGAGAATACCTCATGCGGTCTGTGTGACCTATGCGGACCGCGGGAGTTCGAGATTAGGCACGCATAATGATACTATGGGCGATTAGCCTTGCCCGATCATTAGCGGCCTAGAAAAGACCGATTACATTATATCTATTTTGCTCTTGTTTATGCTGTGGCACTATGTGCGGTTAAATTGGTTGTATTTGTAAGTGGTTTTAAAATGCTTTAAATTCATTTGATTTTCTGATTTCACATACTTAGTACATTTATCGACCTCCTTCGGGCTGCGTTCACGCCGCGGTAAGGGAAAGCAGGTGGTAGATCCTCGTTCTTAGGATCATTACTCTGGTGTCAGGAGCCCCATTTCTCCGGAAGCTCGACTTTTGGTACGGCTCTCCCTGTGTTGTAGATATTTTGTACATTCAGGGTATGGCAGGGCCCTGTCCCGCCATAGTTGTTTACATTCTAAGTGCGTAGTCCCGTAAAGTTGGGATGTAACTGTTCACTCTTGATGTATATATACATGCCGAAAGGCAATCTGTTCTTGGATACACTGTGTCTCATTTTACATATGTTTCATGTCTTGCTTTTATATTCCGGTTACTCGATGTATGTCTACTTGGGTGCGGGTAGGCACGATCCACGGCCCGTGATTGGGTCGTGACAAAAGTGGTATCGAGCGATTAATCCTCGGAAAGTGTCTACACCATATCTAGTAGTCTTGATTATCGGTGTGTTGTGCACCACACCAATGTCGTGAGGCTATAGGATATTTAGGATTGGTTTCATTCTTCTCACTCGAGATCGTGCCTTAGAGCCGTGTTATAAGTTGGACCTCTAACGTATTTCTTTTCTGTACGAGTTATGCCTCCGCGCAAGGCAACCGGGCGAAGGGCAAGGCGGCGGAGGCGCTAGTAGGACACAGAGGTCACGAGGCCTGTGCCCGGTCTATACAGGCGATACCTCGACGGCGAGTTGCGCCGCCGCCGCCGTCCCAGCGAGACCACGATACTGCGCCTCGCCCCACAGCCTGGAGCAGAGGAGATGGGTTACAGGGAGATGGCCCAGCTACTAGCCAGGATTGTGGCCAGACATGAGGATAGGCTGGACGCAGCAGTTCCAGTAGCACCCGTGGTTCATCCTAGATCGGACAGCTTGAGACTACGGGATTTTCTGAGTTGTAGCCCGCCAGAGTTCTACGGGTCGAGGCCTGAGGATGATCCGCAGGAGTTCATCCGACAGCTACAACGGATCATGAGAGTGATCAGGGCTTCGGAGACCGAGTCAGTAGTCTTAGGTTCACATCGGTTGCGTGATACCGCAGTCGACTGGTTTGATTCGTGGGAGCTATCCCGGGGAGAGCATGCGCCTCCAGCAGTATGGGACGAGTTCTCCGAGGCATTTCTCACTCATTTCTTGCCGCCACAGATGAGGAGAGCACGGGCCGACAGATTTTTGATGCTGAGGCAGAGAGGGCGCACAGTTCGGGAGTACAACGTGGAGTTCGACTCGTTGGCTCGATATGTCCCTGCATTGGTAGCAGATATGGAGGACAGGGTGCACCGCTACGTCATCGGGCTAGATGATTATTTGGCAGAGTCTTGCTCGGGTGTAGCTCTTCAGCCGGGCATGGACATTGCCCGCATGCAGGCTCATGCACTTGGGTGTGAGGAGCGTAGAGGCCGACGGGTCGACAGATATCAGCAGCAGAAGAAGGCCAGGACGACAGGATCTTTGGTAGCTCGGGGTAGACGGTCTCAGCAGTGAGACTAGATTTGCACCACGCACCGGCTGAGCACTCCTACACCATCTTCGATGACCCAGAGTATTCGGGGCGGTCGGGGCCAGGACTTCGGACTTCCAGGGTAGCAGGGGTGCTAACCGATCGAGGTCCTCTCTGTGTGTCCGATGTGGTAGATTCCATTCCGGGAGTTGTGATACTACCTCGGGAGTTTGCTACACTTGCGGCCAGCAGGGTCACTATGCGAGAGCCTGTCCGACCAGAGGCAGCACAGATGGTAGGGGTCAGCCTACAGGGTCTTTCGCCGGGTCTTCACCACTCACGACTCGCCGAGGCGGGGGTGCTCGAGGACCAGCAGGTCGCGCAGGTCGTGGCGTGGGGTCCTAGTTCTAGCGGTCCTCGAGCGCATTTATGCCTTGTCGATAGCAGGACGGGAGGCATCACCGGATGTCGTCACAGGTACTTTATCAGTTTCTTGTTGTGACGTGTATGCCTTGATAGATCCGGGTTCTACTCTGTCCTATATATGTTACACCCCGGAATTTCAGGATATGTTTCTAAGAACGTACGTAAGAACTCAAATGTTAAGATTCGAGACGAGTAAGAATTTATCGGAATTATGGAAATGTCGGAAAACGAAATATTGCGACGAACGGGAGGGCGACACGTGTCACCCCCCCTTACTTGGTCTTGGACGAAAATACATGGTTAGGATGGTCATTTGACCATAATTTAAATGACCAAGTCTTGCAAGACAAATAGCTTGACATTGTTGACTAAGTCAAATGCCACTTGGCTTGATCCTTGTGAAATGCATCCAAACCACACAAGTGTTCTAATCTTAACCCTCCATTTGGTTATATATTCATCCTACTAGTGCAAGATGACTTCTACACATAGAAAAATTTAGAGAAAATTTTGTGTTCTTGAGAGGAGCTCTCGGGTTTGCCCTTCTTTGCAAGACAAAAAAATTCAATTGTTGTCCAATAATCTTCCCACTTTAAACCAGGGTACCTAAGTGTCACGACCCGACCTAGGGCCCGTGACTGGTGCCTTACCCCGGGCACTCTAGTGATACAAACATCAGAGAAAATCAGCGGAAATAAAAACTTAAGCATGGATCAAGACATAAAATAAGCAATAGGCTAACCAAAACGGTTACCTTCCTGAATATATATAAAAATTGAACAGTTAAATCCCTTACAAACCCTGCCCACAACAGTACTACATACCTTTAAGAATGTAACAACAACTATGACGGGACAGGGCCCCGCCATACCCCTGAATGTACAAGTATCTACAATGACAGGGGACTATACCAAAAGATAAGCCTCCGGAGAAACGGAGCTTCCAGTGAATCGAGAGATCCTATGGCGAGGATCAACAACCGATGTATCTCTACTGCGGCATGAACGCAGCCCAGGAGGTCGATAACAGTACCAAGTATGTGAAGAAAATCGTAAATGAAATCACAACATAAAAGCATGCCATGTACGCCGGACTCACGCCTCAAAGTCATCCTCATGCCCGTGGAACTCCTTCCTCACCGCCATTTCTAGGTATAAATCGTGTGATACATAACATGTCTCGCCCATCCCACGGGACTCGAGGTGGAATCGCGTAGTCACATTCGGTCCATCTCATGGACTCGGTGTCGGATCGTGTGGAATACATTCCCGGTCCATCCCATGGACTCGGTGTCAAATCGTGTGGAATACATTCCCGGTCCATCCCATGGACTCGGTGTCAAATCGTGTGGAATACATTCCCGGTCCATCCCATGGACTCGGTGTCAAATCGTGTGGAATACATTTCCGGTCCATCCCATGGACTCGGTGTCAAATCGGCCATAATATTTAAACCCTCTTTTAAGACAGATTAAGATAATACCATGTTTTCCTTTTAAATCTAACTAAGGCAATATCATGCCCTCTTTTTTAAACCGAAACACTTTCCTTTTTAAAATCAAGTAACAACATTCTTTTCCAAAAGTTCAAGTTGCATAACTTCAAATACTCAAGTCTCTTATTTTCGAAAGATTTCATAGTCCATAGTCTTAATCACTTAATAACGTAATCTCTTTTAAAACAATTTGAGTAACATATGTCTTATGTGTGAGTAGGTTATTCTTGTTTATAACAATCTCATTAAAGCAGCCATGATCTAGGAAATGTAATACAATTTTGTCTTATCTTAGCTTCTATGCAGATGGAGGTTTCTACTGGTTTTAATATAATTAATTATTTGTCAATACATTTTCCTTTATTAACGCTGCAGTGGTTTGTTCGATACTTATTCTCATTTCCGAAATCCGTAAAACATTATTCTTTAAAAACCAAGTACTCATTACTCACGAATGAGGTTTCACAACTTTTTAACAAAATTCATATCAAGCCAATTAAGTCAAGTCTCTTATCTTTCAAGATCAAGTCTCTTAACTTCTAAAATCAATAAACCATTCTTTTACCTACATAAAGTCGTTATAACTAACTTCCCATAAAGCTATTATAACACTTTATGTTTTAAACCAACCAAAACTCGCTTAGCACATGTACGTCTACCGTACTACATAGTTCACAACAATCATGCTAGAAAAGATAGGAAGAGGTTCACATACCTCGCGACGATTATCGACAATTAGCAAATAGCTCCAAATCATCAGAACTCGCTAGCCTTTTCCACCCTTCCAGTAGAATATGCTACTCGTAGTATTTCAACCTATAAAGGCCACAAAACGTCTATCAACCTCTCGATCTCTTCGTAGAATATTTCCAAATACAAGGTTCCTTATTCTATGGAAAATTCGGCAGCACCTCCCCCCCGCAACCACATAAATCTCCTTCTCTATCAAGGCCCGCTACCGAGCCAACAACTCCAAGGGGGTTACACGTCTAACCGGACGTGTACGACACTGCCCCACAATAATACTACAAGTCTACTGTAAATACAGTCCAATGTAAATACAGTTTAATTCTATCAATCTTCTATCCTTATATAATATACTCAAGTATAACTACTACAACATGTAATATCCAATTATAATAGGGGGACATAGATCATTACCTCGATAAGCCCAAAATTATCCAAGATTATAAGTCGATCCTGAGCAACGTTTAGCTCCAAATCCTTACGCTCCAACCCGCTCCAAGCAACCCTTAGAAGTTTCTAAACAACTTATCTTAACATTTCAACCAAGCTATGAAGATTTTTCTAGGGTTTCGTTTTGCGACTATTGGAATAAAGTGGTATTTCCGGGCTCCTAGTATTGAAATAACTTTAGAATACTACTAGGGATATAAGGCTAAGGTATTTGGGATTATACAACAATACTTGAAGTATTTCTACACAAAGTGGGGGGGGGGGATTTTTTTGTGAAGTAGAACCATTTAAGTGGATGGAGAAGTCTTGAAATCAATGGGTGATGTTTAGGAAAATCAATGGCCAAGATCTAGGCAAGTGTGTGGTGAGGATGGGGTACATGTGTGTGGGTAGTTGGCCAACCATTTGGCTACCACAAAAATGGGACAAGTGGCAATAAAACGTCCAAGGCTAGGTGTCCATCTTCAATTCGGCCACATGGCCACATGGCCACATGGGGGTGACACGTGTCGCCCCCCTACTCGTCCAAAATATTTCATCTTCCGAAAATATCCGCAATGCCAAAAATCCGAAATAAAGTGGGCCCCACAAAACCGTAAATTCTCCCGTGGGCCCCACGTGACCAATTTCGGAAATAAAATTCCATAATTCTCAAATATTCCAAAAAGTCCGAATACCAAATCTGGGAATCCAATTCCCATTAATGAACCTTTTTCCTTCACAAAATCCGGAAACTTTTCCGTCGAAAAATCACATCTTTCTTCCTTTCCAATTTTAATGTCGTATTCTCGTACGTACGTCCTCGTATACATACTCTGGAACTACGGGGTGTAACACTAAGGGTATTGTAAGTGTATCTCAATAGAAAAATCCCGGAAAAATGGTGCTTTCGTATTAGTCGCAAGGCGAAAATCTAGAGAGTTCTTCAACTTTGGAGTTGGAACTTGAAGAGAAGTTCTTCATAAGCTTCTAAGGGTTGCTTGGAGTGGATTGGAACGTCAAAAAGAGGAGCTAAAGTTGCTAAGGATCGACTTGTAGTCTTGGATCATATTTGGGCTAAATGAGGTATAATCTTCGTCTTACTTTTGTAATTGAAGATTCCATGTTATTATAAGTTAGAAGTGATCATGTGATATGTGTTATGAAGTTTGATAAGTGTTATGGAATTTTAGGAGCTCAAAACCAAAATGACATGTTTAGCCTTTTGAAATTGAAATACAATTTTGGTCGTTAATTAGAATCGTCGCATGTTACTTACTTGAAGATTATAGTAGTATAATCGATTGCGACTTGATATCATGTTATGCTAACAACTTGGATTGAAATGGAAATTGGATTAGAATTGATGTTATAGTACTTCAAGTTTGCCGAATTGGCCTAGTAGTTGTATTAGTTTGATATCGTTTGTGGGGCGGAATTTTACACGTCTAGTAGGCGTGTAATCCCCTATTGTTGATTTCATTGATTGGGCCTTAAATGTGGCGTGTTTGGTTATTGTATTCGGCCTTGAAAAAGGTGGCAAAGTAAGTAGAAACAAAGGAGCTGATGTCCGATTTTCCGTAGAATTTAGAGACTTTACACGTATAATGTTCTACGTTTGAAGTAAGGCATTAATAGGCGTACTATGGTCATTATAGGTTGACATACTACGTACGGCGAATTGGACTTAGCAAGTGGATTAAACCGAAGAGGTATGTGGAACTTTCTTATCTCTTGAGCATGAATAGGTTGTAAATGTATTGTATGGTAGACGTACAAGATTTTGACAATCTAGGTCCATTGGATATCCTTGGCTTATTTTAAGAATGTCCAAGTTGATTGAGTTAGAGAATTAACTCACTTGTTAAATATTAAGGATATATTGGCTTTCAAACGTTAAGAGACTTTAAGTATGTTGAAAGTATTATTGATACTTGTTTTGTTGGAAAGTTTAAGTCTCTTGGTTATAAAGAAGTATGTAAGTTGCTAATGTATAAAGCTAGTATAACGGCTTTATGGGAAGTTGGTTATAATAGCTTTATGGAAAGTTAAAAAGAGTGGTTTACTCTAAGTAATTTAAGTATGATAAATGACTTGTTTTAATGAAAGGCAATTTGATTTTAAGGCATCAAATGCCTAGGGTTTTATAAGAAAATGAGTCACTTGATTTAGAAACCTAACTTTATTTCTAAAGGTATTGTGACTTGTCTTGAAACATAATTGCGACTTGATACTATGGTTAATAGTATCTTGGAAGTGTTATACTAAAAAGAGTCATTTGTTTTAAAGAGTAGAAGTATGTAGTACTTGGGTTAAATTCTGATCTTTATAAAAGACATGTTAGTGCCTTAAGTAAACTAAAATGAGTGTATGTGAACAAGAATAATAAGAAGTTAGGGGATTCTTAACTTGCTTATATATTGTGTGATAAGCCGGTAGTGCTTATGTTATGTATGATAGCTGGTTTTGTGCTAGTGGTATATTATTCATTTCGGGGTCATTCCCCGGATTTGTGGCATTTGCATATTCCGTGGATTTGCTACCCACGATGTGAGGAATACCTCATGCGAGTCCGCAAGGGCTTATGCGGGTGAAATAGTCTCATGCGGGCGGATACAACCTATGCGAGGAATACCTCATGCGAGTCCGTAAGGGCTTATGCGGGTGAAATAGTCTCATGCGAGGAATACCTCATGCGGGTCCACGCGACCTATGCGGGTGAAATAGTCCCAGGTGTAGGATTGTTTAGTGACATACCGCGCGGGTGGTCCCGCTTTGATCGTGAGCTTCCTATTTTATATTGTAAGTATACTACTATTTACTCTCATTGTTTGTAAGGCAATCGTAATCGTTAATCGAGTTATCATACCCGCTCCGCTTTATTTTAGACTTATGATTTCATTGCAAGATTTCGGGCCACATATTTGGTACATGTTGTATCGACCTCCTTCGGGCCGCGTTTACGCCGCAGTAGAGAGTACAGATTCCGATCCTCGCTCTTAGGATCACTGTCACCGTTGAGAAGCTCTTTATTCGGAGGCTTATCCTCGGTATTGTCGGCCGTTGTACATTCAGGGGTATGGCGGCCCCGTCCCGCCGAGTTGCTATTCTTAGAGGTGCGTAGTCACATTTGTGGATTGGGTTGTAAAGAAAAAAAAGGTGTCTCGCTTCATTACGTATATTTTACGGAAGGTGGCCTTATCGGCTTCTCGTGGTTATTTTTATGTTTAAGCATTTTATCTATTGTGTATGTTCCATCGCTATTCTCCGATGTATACGAAAGGGTGCCTGTAGTGGCACTGGGCCATGCCCGGGGTCGGGTCGTGACAAAAGTGGTATCAGAGCAGTTAGTCCTCGGAAAATGTCTACAGACCGTGTCTAGTAGAGTCTTGATTATCGGTGTGTTGTGCACCACATCTATAATCAGGTGGCTGCAGGACATTTAGGATTGGTTTTCATTCTTCTCACTCTAAGATCGTGCGATAGAGTTGTGTGGTTAGGGTCGTCTCCCCCTAACAAGTTATGTTGCTTGCAGCTACGAGAAAGGCAGCAGTGACCCAGAAAAGATTATGTGGATTGCGTATCCAGGTTGGTAATGTTAGTAGTATAGTTGGTATTGTGACATACAACTATACAGATTTATGTATAAGGGTCAGACGCGTGTTGCCTAGATTTTAGATTACCAGGACTTGGTAAGGACTAAAAATACCGGGAAGGTATGAACAGTTAAGGAACTCTCATCAAAGTTTTACGTGCTAATTTGAGATAATTAGGTGATGATGAGTTGTGTGAGAATGTAATGGACCCTTAAGAGGTTATAATTAATGGACTTAAGGGAAGACTGTGTTAATAGGTTAAGCTACGTGGTATGAGTAAGAGAATGGTACGGGTGAGATCCGCATGGAGTAAGTATGGTTGTTGTGGACAAGACAACACGATTTTAGTTTATTGAGAAGTTTTTGTACCCGTTTACGGGGGGGACTGATAAGTTAGGCTTGGAGCATGGAAATTGTGAGCCTAGGAATGTTGATAACCATCGAGACCTTAGATATATAAGGCCTTCTCGGGTAGTAAAAGGTTAAGTCAGACCAAGGGTAAGAGTTAAGTACGATGCCGAGTCGGGTTGAGGACCTATTAAGGGTCGCCCCGTAGCTTGAAATGGAATGGGATCAGTTGGTAGTAGTCCCGCTACGTGACAGGGTCACGAGGGTGCAAGGCCTAAGTCTAGTTAATCATTTTACGGATTCGTGGACGCATTCCACCGGAACCAGGTTGTAAGAGCCGGAACTGGCCTTATGTTGTTTAGAATAGTAACTCCAAAGATTAGAGGCCCGAATCAGTATGAAGGCTATGTACGTATGCTAGTATAAGTTTGGAAGTACGGAAGGAGTACGACCAGTGAAAAAAAGAGAACAACTAAGTGTAAAGAAATAAAGCCTGAATCCATGAGGACCTTTCATGGTGACTACACCCGTGAGTGTTGGGTGGTAGCTGAGCGGTTAGTTAATAATTGCCGGTAACGATACAGTCGTTGAACCCTAGCAGACCTAACAGAGCTGTTATGACAGACATCGAGGTCATTATGAGTACGGGCTAGTTGGCCTCTTGTTATGTCAACGTGGACTACAGAGAGAGATTAATTCGGTACCAGTTTCCCGGTAAGCCGGTTATCGAGTGGAAATGAAGAGAAGTGGTAGTAACCAGTGAATTATCCTTCCTTCTTTGGCACCATTGTTTTTTTTATATAGGTCTGTGTGACTTGTTCATTTAAGGTAAATTGACACAGGAAGTAAGTAATAATTGAATTTGAAGGAATTCATGTTAAGTGCCCTTGGAGGTACTTGGAGTTGGTTTGGAGTGGCGGTCAAGGCCACGACCTTCCAGATAATTTCAGAAAAATGTACAAGGCAAGAATAAATAAGTACGAGTGCTGCCGGCGGAAAGCTGAGGGCATCTTTGGTAGGTTTTGAAAATCTACATGACTTTAAGGAGATGCGTGATGATTAGATATTTACTGGACCGCGAGAGGACCTGGTGATTAGGGTTGTGACTCCAAGGAAAGTTTAAGTAAGGGAGATAAGTTCTCTCCCCTACGTAAAGGACGATTTACGACATGGGGTTGCGTGTACCCATGTTGTTAGGCGAAGGATATGACCTAGTAAAGTCTTCAGTATCGGCATGCCATAGGTTACAATTGTGGATAACCGTGGGAAAGTGTTGTGTCGGGGAAATTAAGAACGACGTACGAATTGGTCAGGGGAATATCATAAAGATATAAATGCAGGTTGTACGCATGTATGAAACTGTACGATTACGAATCGAGATAGAAATACTTTTGCTAATAGTAAGCCTAAGGTAAGGTTCTGACCAGATTGATAAAAGAGAATACGACTATTGTTATGTATGTTGCACGAGGTATGATGACCCCAGACTAGTGTAAGACCATAGTAAATAATGGGCAGTAAGAACACCTTGAGGAAAGGTGGTAGCATCGGGTTACTACTTGACGAGATCAAGGAAAACCTCCCCCCACTAAATTGTGATTGACAGGAAGTCTTAGCCAGGAGGCAAGCAAAGGAATCAAATCTAAGTTTAGTGACCAAGTTAGGTTGCAACAGAGAAAGGGAAACAGGAACCATAGGTGAGATTAAGGATACCCGAATATTTCACAGGAATGAGAAAGGCTTCCAGTTATTGGAAGATAAGTTGACTCGACTACAGTTCTAACTCCTCCTGAAAACTAGAGGGTTAGGTTATTATGATAGCACATTGGGTGTTGGGCTAGGTTGTGTGCTGACGCAACCCGATCAGGATAGAGCCTATGTTTTCCCGGTAGTTAGGGAAGCAGGAAAGGAAATTACGCCACTCACGATTTAGAGCTGGCGGCAGTTAAACATGCCTTGAAGATTTGGGGGGCATGACGTATATATAGACTTCATGTGGATATTTGGTGCAGACCACAAAAGACTCTGGTATATCTGCAGACTGAGGCAGTAGAATTTGCGACAGAAATGGTGGTTAGAGTTACTCAAGGATTGTGATTTGATATCCTATACCACCCGGGGAAAGCCAAGACAGTTACAGATACTCCTCGTCGTGGATCTAAGGGTAGTCTGCCAGATGGGCAGCCAGATAGATAGGACGTGGTCCGTAAGATTCCCGAGCCGAGGGGGTTCGATTATTTTGTTTCCAAGGTTAATGAAGGTTAGTTCCGAGAGGTTACTGAGTCTTCCGTCGTTGAGGAGGTAAAGAGGCGACAATATGAGGATCTAGTTATGATACGGTATCGAGATACGACTCTCCGAGAAGAGAAGAGCATGTTTGAGTAGCACCGGATGGGGTGCTGTGAGATGAGGATAGATTGCGTGTACCCGGTACTGCAGGACTAGTCAGCAGGTTTTAGGAGGCACGTAGTGTTTATTGCTCTAATTGTTCGGGGCCGACTAAGTTGTGTCGTGACCTCAGATGTATGTATGGGTAAGATGACTTGGAAAGGGACATAGCGGGGTTTACTGCTTAGTTTCCGAGTTAGTAGCAGGTCATGGTTGAGCACCAGAAGCCCAGTAGGCTATTGCAAGCGATTTAGATCCCGACTTAGTTATGGAAGGTAATTAATATGGATTTTTTTACAGGGTGGCATCATACTCGGAGGAAGTGCGACTCCCTGGGGGTCATGGTAAATAGGCTGGCGAAACCAGCCGTGTTCTTCCGGTTAGGACCACTTACTCGGCTGAGGATTATGCTAGCTTGTATAGCAGAGAGATTATGAGACTGCACGGGGTTCCTACGATTATAATGACGCATGCATGAGCTCTACATGATAACCGGAGGTTTTTTCCGGAAGGATTAGGGACACGGTGAGTCTCGTGTTGCATTACACCCTCGTAATCGACGGACAGTGAGCATACCATCCGAGCACTCGAGGATAGGTTGCGGTCGATGTTATTGATTTGAGTCACCAAAGGATTATTTGCCTCTTGTTGAGTTACGTACGATAACAGATACCCTTCCGGTATTCGGATGGCCCTGTATGAGGCCTTGTATGCAAGAAAGTGTAGGTCGTCGATTGGTTGGTTCGACGTGGACGAGGTACAGTTAGTTGACCCAGACTGGATTCAGCGGGCTGTGGATAAGGCGAAGCTTATCCAGGAAAGATCGATAAGCTTCGAGTCGTGAGGCTTTTTGCAGATAACCAACGTCGACACTTGGAGTTCGTGGCGACGGTCGCATAAGTATTGTTATGTGGCCACGTGTGGCATTATTGGTATGTGGGGGTTGTAAAAGCAGACTATGTCGCTACTTATAAGATTGACTCCGAAAGAACATTCGGGGACGAATGTTTCTAAGGGGGGAAGAATGTTACACCCCGGAATTTCAGGATATGTTTCTAAGAACGTACGTAAGAACTCAAATGTTAAGATTCGAGACGAGTAAGAATTTATCGGAATTATGGAAATGTCGGAAAACGAAATATTGCGACGAACGGGAGGGCGACACGTGTCACCCCCCTTACTTGGTCTTGGACGAAAATACATGGTTAGGATGGTCATTTGACCATAATTTAAATGACCAAGTCTTGCAAGACAAATAGCTTGACATTGTTGACTAAGTCAAATGCCACTTGGCTTGATCCTTGTGAAATGCATCCAAACCACACAAGTGTTCTAATCTTAACCCTCCATTTGGTTATATATTCATCCTACTAGTGCAAGATGACTTCTACACTTAGAAAAATTTAGAGAAAATTTTGTGTTCTTGAGAGGAGCTCTCGGGTTTGCCCTCCTTTGCAAGACAAAAATTTTCAATTGTTGTCCATTAATCTCCCCACTTTAAAACAAGGTACCTAAGTGTCACGACCCGACCTAGGGCCCGTGACTGGTGCCTTACTCCGGGCACCCTAGTGATACAAACATCAGAGAAAATCAGCGTAAATAAAAACTTAAGCATGGATCAAGACATAAAATAAGCAATAGGCTAACCAAAACGGTTACCTTCCTGAATATATATAAAAATTGAACAGTTAAATCCCTTACAAACCCTGCCCACAACAGTACTACAGACCTCTAAGAATGTAACAACAACTATGACGGGACAGGGCCCCGACATACCCCTGAATGTACAAGTATCTACAATGACAGGGGACTATACCAAAAGATAAGCCTCTGGAGAAACGGAGCTTCCCAACGCTGAACTGCGATCCTATGAGCGAGGATCAACAACCGATGTACTTACCGCTGCATGAACGCGGCCCAAGAAGGTCGTGATAACGGTACCAAGTATGTGAAATCAAAATACGTAAATGAAATCACAACATAAAAGCGACATGCCATGTCGGGGACTCACGCCTCAAAGTCATCCTCACGCGTGGAACTCCTTCCTCACCGCCGCCTAGGTATAAATCGTGTGATACGTAACATGTCTCGCCCGTCCTACGGGACTCGAGGTGGAATCGCATGGTCACATTCCCGGTACATCTCATGGACTCGGTGTCGGATCGTGTGGAATACATTCCCGGTACATCCTATGGACTCGGTGTCAAATCGTGTGGAATACATTCCCGGTCCATCCCATGGACTCGGTGTCAAATCGTGTGGAATACATTCCCGGTCCATCCCATGGACTCGGTGTGAAATCGTGTGGAATACATTCCCGGTCCATCCCATGGACTCAGTGTCAAATCGGCCATAACATTTAAACCCTCTTTTAAGACAGATTAAGATAATACCATGTTTTCCTTTTTAATAAAACTAAGGCAATATCATGCCCTCCTTTTTAAACCGAAACACTTTCCTTTTTAAAATCAAGTAACAACATTCTTTTCCAAAAGTTCAAGTTGCATAACTTCAAATACTCAAGTCTCTTATTTTCGAAAGATTTCATAGTCCATAGTCTTAATCACTTAATAACGTAATCTCTTTTAAAACAATTTGAGTAACATATGCCTTATGTGTGAGTAGGTTATTCTTGTTTATAACAATCTCATTAAAGCAGCCATGATCTAGGAAATGTAATACAATTTTGTCTTATCTTAGCTTACATGATGGAGGTTTCTACTGGTTTTAATATAATTAATTATTTGTCAATACATTTTCCTTTATTAACGCTGCAGTGGTTTGTTCGATACTTATTCTCATTTCCGAAATCAGTAAAACATTATTCTTTAAAAACCAAGTACTCATTACTCACGAATGAGGTTTCACAACTTTTTAACAAAATTCATATCAAGCCAATTAAGTCAAGTCTCTTATCTTTCAAGATCAAGTCTCTTAACTTCTAAAATCAATAAACCATTCCTTTACCTACATAAAGTCGTTATAACTAACTTCCCATAAAGCTATTATAACACTTTATGTTTTAAACCAACCAAAACTCGCTTAGCTCACGTACGTCTACCGTACTACATAGTTCACAACAATCATGCTAGAAAAGATAGGAAGAGGTTCACATACCTCGCGACGATTATCGACAATTAGCAAATAGCTCCAAAGTACTGTAACCCTGCTAGCCTTTTCTACCCTTCCAGTAGAATACGTTACTCGTAGTATTTCAACCTATAAATGCCACAAAACGTCTATCAACATCTCGATCTATTCGTAGAATATTTCCAAATACAAGGTTCCTTATTCTACGGAAAATTCGAAGACTCCCGCAACCACATAAATCTCCTTCTATCAAGGCCCGCCACTGAGCCAACAACTCCAAGGGGGTTACACGTCTAACCGGACGTGTACGACACTGCCCCACAATAATACTACAAGTCTACTGTAAATACAGTCCAATGTAAATACAGTTTAATTCTATCAATCTTTTATCCTCATATAATATACTCAAGTATAACTACTACAATCAACCCTTAGAAGTTTCTAAACAACTTCTCTTAACACTTCAACCAAGCTATGAAGATTTTTCTAGGGTTTCGTTTTTCGACTATTGGAATAAAGTGGTATTTCTGGGCTCCTAGTATTGAAATAACTTTAGAATACTACTAGGGATATAAGGCTAAGGTATTTGGGATTATACAACAATACTTGAAGTATTTCTACACAAATTGGGGGGGGGGGGCTTGGACGAGAACTTCACAAGAGGGGGTGGGGGGGGATTTTTTTGTGACTTAGAAACATTTAAGTGGATGAAGAAGTCTTGAAATCAATGGGGTATTTATAGGAAAATCAATGGCCAAGATCTAGGCAAGTGTGTGGTGAGGATGGGGTACATGTGTGTGGGTAGTTGGCCAACCAATTGGGCTACCCCACAAATGGGACAAGTGGCTCGCCACTTGTCCCCCAATAAAACGTCCAAGGCTAGGTGTCCATCTTCAATTCGGTCACATGGCCACATGGGGGTGACACGTGTCGCCCCCCTACTCGTCCAAACTATTTCATCTTCCGAAAATATCCGCAATGCCAAAAATCCGAAAATAAAGTGGGCCCCACAAAACCGTAAATTCTCCCGTGGGCCCCACGTGACCAATTTCGGAAATAAAATTCCATAATTCTCAAATATTCCAAAAAGTCTGAATACCAAATATGGGAATCCAATTCCCATTAATGAACCTTTTTCCTTCACAAAATCCGGAAACTTTTCCGTCGAAAATGTTATACCCCGTATTTCCAGAGTATGTACGTGAGGGCGTACGTATAAAAATTTAAGCCTTAAAGTTAGGTTAGGATCGAAATTTGGGCACAAGTACCAAAAAGAGTCGTTTTTCGACGTAACGTTTTACTAGACTTGCGAGGGGAAAAATACGGCTATGTCATTTTTAATTTTTGCGGATTTTTCCGAGACACGAAACATTTTGGACCAAAGGGAGGGTGACACACCCTCACATTGGAAGCAATTGGGGCGGCAATTGGACGATTGGGGTCAAGGGAGTTGGTAGGATATTTTGTGCAAGTTGTTGTGGTAGATGGATAAGGTCCACATGGTTAAAATCTAGCCCTACACTTGCCTTACACTTGGATGGATCTTGGCCATTGGTTGGCCATTTCTTGACCTATAAATACCCCCCTTGTTGAAGAGTTATTTCATCCAAACTTGAGCATTCTTTCTAAGTCTCAAAATACTCCCTCCCTCTTGATATTTCGTCCAAAGCCTTCCCTCGAGAAGCCTTGGCCGAGAGGGTGCTCCCACTCCTAGTGGTCGTGAGAATACACCCCTGCCTAGTTGTTTCGTATAATACCCCCCTTTGTTGTATAGAAATACTCTCCAAGTATTGTTATAATGCCCTAAATACTCTAGCCCAAATACCTTGTAGAATTCCCAAGGTTACCTCTATACGAAAAGCCCAGAAATACTATTATACTTCCCCTCAGTCACAAAAACGAAACCCTAAGGAAAACCTTCATAGTCGGTTGAAGTGTTAAGTAGAAGTTGCGTAGAACTTCTAAGGGTTGTTTGGAGCGGATTGGAGCACTCGGAGTAGGAGCTTAACGTTGCTCAGGATCGACATTAAACATGGATAATTTTGGGCTCATCGAGGTAAATACTACTGTCCTTCTATTGTAATTGGTAATTACATACTGTACTTGTATAGAAATGAATATAAGATTCATAGAAGAGAATTGAACTGTAATAGAAGGATATTACAGAATAGACTTGAACTGAAATCACATCAGAAGAATATTAAAGTAGAAGATTAAACTGTACTTACATAGGACTGTATTTACAGTAGACTTATAACCTTATTGGTTGAATGTTCTGCGAGTAGCATGAACTACTTGGAATGGTGGACAAGGCTAGCCGGGTTATAGCCGAGGAGTGTTTTGCTTATAGTCGATAATCGTCGCGAGGTATGTGATTCTTCCTATACTCTTGAGCATGATATTTTACAAGAATATATATATAGTACGGTAGACGTACGTGTGGCAATGTCTTTTGACTTAAGCCTGAATAATAAGAATCTGGAAGTACTTTACAAGGATATATATATATAGTGCGGTAGACGTACGTGTGTTATCTGAATATAGTTGTACGACAATGTCTTTTGACTTAAGCCTGAATAATAAGAATCTGAAAGTATTTTAAAAGAATATATATATAGTACGGTAGACGTACGTGTGTTAACTGAATGTAGTGTTACGGCAATGTCTTTTGACTTAAGCCTGAATAATAAAGAATCTTGAAGTATTTCAAAAGATTAATAAACCGTTTTGAAAGAAGAGTAATACTTGGTTTTGAAAACATAAGAGTTATACTAGCTTTATGGGAAGTTAGGTATAACGTCTTAAGAGAGGTAAGGAGAATGTTTTACTGATTTTTAGAAGTTAAGAGACTTAATCTTAAAAGATAAGAGACTTGACTTAAAAGAATTTATATGAAATTTGTGTGAAACCTCATTCGTGAGTAATGAGTACTTGGTTTTTAAAAGGAATAATGTTTTAACTGATTTCGGAAATCAGAATGAGTATCGACAAACCACTGCAGCATTAATAAAGGAAAATGTATTGAATAATGAAGTATTATTAAAACCAGTAGAAACCTCCATCTGCATATAAGCTAAGATGAGACAAAATGATATTACATTTTCTAGATCATGGCTGCTTTAATAAGATGGTTATAAACAAGAATAAAATGCTCACACATATGGCATATGTTACTCAATTGTTTTAAAAGAGATTAAGACATTGAACTATGAAACTTTTCTAAAATAAAGAGACTTGAGTAATTGAAATTAGGCAAGCTGGAACTTTAGGGAAAAGAATGTTGTTGAAAAGGAAAGTGTTTTGGTTTACCTAAAAATGTGAGTCACTCTATTTTAATACTACGGGTATCGGGTGACTTTTATAAAAGGAATGGATCTCTTTAAAAGGAATTTAACGTACGTAGTACTTTAGGGTTAAAACCCGGACTTGTTATAAAAATGAAAGTACCTTGAGTTGTGTATAACTTGCCTATGCTTGTTGTTGTGAAACTTGCCTATGCTTGTTGTGATAGCCTTTGTTGTGCAAGAATTGTGTTTCTATACCACCGCGTCTCTCAATTGAGGGCCGGCTGATTTGTTATGATATTACTTGGACGTACCGGCAGTGACGGAGAATTCCACGGGTACGCTCCTGTTGATAGTGTTATTCCATGGACTAGCTCTCCATGAGGTTTCTTCTTGTTCGCCTTGGTACACGGTGGTCGCTTTGCTTGCCGTCTCGTGGCTGATTCGGCCTTGGTACCTGGTAGTTAGCCCTCGCACTTGCCCCGTTCAGTGTAGTGATGAAGTCTCGTGATACGGCCTTGGTACCTGGTAGTTAGCCCTCGTACTTGCCCCGGTCAGCTACGTGACCGGCCTTGGTATCTGGTAGTCGGCTTTCGTACTTGCCGTGTCGGCCGTGGTTTGGTTGTATAGTATTGTTAGTACGGCTTTGGCATCAGGTAGGACTTGGTGTTCAGGTGTACTTCTTGGTGTTATCATATCATATACTGCCGGCAGTGAGGAAGATATTCCACGGGCATGATTGATGTTGTGGGTGTGAGACCCAATATTTATATTTGAGTAATGACTTGGAGGGCGTGAGTCCCTGACTTGATTTAAATGCTATATGGGTGTACTGTAGTTTGGTTATCATACATGTCTCCTGCTTTATATAGACTATTATGATTTCATTTACGATATTCTGATTTCACATACTTGGTACTGTATCTTGACCTCCTTGAAGTGCGTTAATCCGCAGGTAGAGTCTACCATTTGTCGATCCGCGTTTAGGATCACATTTCAGCGTATTGGAAGCCGTTCCTTGGAGGCTTATCTTTTGGTATGTTACCACAGTGCAGAGGTTCTTGTACATTCAGGGGTATGGCGGGGCCCTGTCCCGTCATAGTTGTGTATAAATCTTAGAGGTCTGTAGACTGTTGTGGCAGGGTTGTAAGGATTAAACTGTTCAACTTTGTAATTATATATATATATGCGAAAGCGATTTTCTCAGTAAAATGTGTCTCATTTCACATTTTGTTTCATGTATTGTTTTTATGTTTCGCTGATTACTCTGATGTATGACTACTTGGGTGCCCGGGTAAGGCACGATCCGCGAACGGGTCATGACAAAAGTGGTATCGAGCGATTAATCCTCGGAAAGTGTCTGGACCGTGTCTAGTAGAGTCTTGATTATCGATGTGTTGTGCACCACATCTATAATCGAGGCTATAGGACATTTAGGATTGGTTTCCGCTTCTCATTACGAGATCGTGCCTTAGAAGGTGTGATAAGTTGGACCCTCTCGCGTACTTCGTTTTACGATTATGCCTCCGCGCAAGGCAACCCGAGAAGGGCAAAGCGGCAGAGGAGGCTGCGAGTAAAGCGGCGGCGGTCTCTGAGACCACGATGCACGAGCCTCAGTCCCGCACCGGAGCAGAGGAGATGGGTTACTGAGTTGGCGATTATTGGCCAAGGTTGTGGCGAGATATGAGGATAGGCGACGGCGGTTCAGTAGTGGTCCACCCTAGATCGAGATAGTTTGAGGCTACGGATTTTACGAGTTGTAGCCCGCCGTAATTTTATGGGTCGAGGCACGAGGATGATCGCAGGAGTTCATCCGACGATTCTGACGGATCGTGAGTGATCAAGGCATCGGAGACCGAGTCGGTGGTCCTAGGTTCGCATCGGCTGCGTGATACCGTGATCGGTAGTTTGATCGTGGGAGCTGTCGGGAGAGAATGCACTTCCTATATGGGACGAGTTCTCGGGAGCATTTCTTGCACATTTCTTGCCTCCGCGAGATGAGGAGGGCTCGGTAAACAATTTTTGGTGTTGCGGCGAGCAGGCGTGCGGTTGGGAGTACAATGTGGAGTTCGACTCATTGGCGTGCGTCCCGCGTTAGTAGCTAGTATGGAGGATCGAGTGCACCGATATGTTACGAGGCTCGATGATTACCTAGCGAGAGTTGTTCGGTGTAGCTCTTCACCGTATGGACATTTCCGCATGCGAGCTTATGCACTTGGATGTGAGGAGCGGAGAAATCGGCGGAATGACCAAGATCGTGAGAAGAGGCGAGCAGCGAGGTCCTTTGGTGACTTTCAAGGCGGACCGCCCGTGAACTAGTTATGTACCTCCGCCCGATCTGAGTGGTCCTCCACGCCGGGACGCCGGGATATTCGGGAGGCGGTCGGGGCTCCAGTTTGATTTCGGGGAGTAGAGTGCTCGCGGATGAGGTCACCCTTGTCTCGGTGTGGCGTTGTGGAAAACTTCATAAGGGAGAGTGTCGTACTAACTTGGGAGATTGTTATTCTTGCGGCCAGGGGCCATCCGCGGCTCGTCCGACGGTAGCGGTAGGATAGCACAGACTACGGGATTAGTTGTGGGTTCTTCACCCTCCATAGCTAGGCAGGATGTTCATACACCGGCAGGCCACGGCAGAGGTCGCGGTGGAAGTTCCCAGTTTTAGCGGTCCTTTGAACCGCCTATTTGCAGGTATATCCTTAACCCTCTAGAGACTTGTATGTATTGATGTTATGATGAGGTGTTTAGTGTTATGTTCGGATAGCTTTGTGCTAAAATGTGATTTCAAAACCTGGTTAGTGAGAAAGGGTAAGCCTGGGGGTGAGATAATGATGAACCTTAGAATATTACAGTTGAGACCTTAGATGTAAGGTCGTCTTGAGTACAAGACTTGCGGGTGATCTTTGTCAGAATGTATAAGTATACGTGGAGTAATTGTGGGAAAATTTCCTTGGGTGGTGTAAAATGGAAGTGGTAGCTTTCATGACCTGTATAGGTAAGATTGTTCCGGATCGGGAAACAAGAGCTTGATGCGTTAAGTGGGTCGGGTTGGGGCCATGTTGCGCCAACCCGGCTGTTCGAGGTAGGGTCAGCTGGGTGGTCAGCGGTGGTAGGGTCACGAGGGTGCTCGGCCCAAGTTTAGATGACCATCGTATGAGTTCGTGGATGCGTTCGACCAAAATCGGTTCGTGAAGGCCGGGAATGGCCTTAGAGGAAAGTGAAGCTAGTAAGATGACCAAGTTTGGAGGTGGTGACTCCAAAGTTTTTGGAACTGAAGCGATGACTGAAGTGTGGTACGTATATTAGAAGAGTTCAAGTGTTCGAGAAGGGCACGACGAGTAAGGAAGGAAGAGAACGTGTGTTATTTCGTGGCCAGGTGTGGCGTTGGCAACTTGTTAGAAGAACTTTATCGTTATCCGTCTTGAGAAGGAACATTCGGGATGAATGTTTCTAAGGAGGGGAGAATGTTATACCCCGTATTTCCAGAGTATGTACGTGAGGGCGTACGTATAAAAATTTAAGCCTTAAAGTTAGGCTAGGATCGAAATTTGGGCACAAGTACCAAAAAGAGTCGTTTTTCGACGAAACGTTTTACTAGACTTGCGAGGGGAAAAATACGGCTATGTCATTTTTAATTTTTGCGGATTTTTCCGAGAGACGAAACATTTTGGACCAACGGGAGGGTGACATGTGTCACCCTCATATTGGAAGCAATTGGGGCGGCAATTGGACTATTGGGGTCAAGGGAGTTGGTAGGATATTTTGTGCAAGTTGTTGTGGTAGATGGATAAGGTCCACATGGTTAAAATCTAGTCCTACACTTGCCTTACACTTGGATGGATCTTGGCCATTGGTTGGCCATTTCTTGACCTATAAATACCCCCCTTGTTGAAGAGTTATTTCATCCAAACTTGAGCATTCTTTCTAAGTCTCAAAATACTCCCTCCCTCTTGATATTTCGTCCAAAGCCTTCCCCCAGAGAAGCCTTGGCCGAGAGGTTCTCCCCACTCACAGTGGTGTGAGAATACACCCCCCCTTGCCTAGTTGTTTCGTATAATACCCCCCCTTTGTGGTATAAAAATACTCTCCAAGTACTGTTATAATGCCCTAAATACTCTAGCCCAAATACCTTGTAGAATTCCCAAGGTTACCTCTATACGAAAAGCCCAGAAATACTATTATACTTCCCCTCAGTCACAAAAATGAAACCCTAAGGAAAACCTTCATAGTCGGTTGAAGTGTTAAGTAGAAGTTGCGTAGAACTTCTAAGGGTTGTTTGGAGCGGATTGGAGCACTCGGAGTAGGAGCTTAACGTTGCTCAGGATCGACATTAAACTTGGATAATTTTGGGCTCATCGAGGTAAATACTACTGTCCTTCTATTGTAATTGGGAATTACATACTGTACTTGTATAGAAATGAATATAAGATTCATAGAAGAGAATTGAACTGTAATAGAAGGATATTACAGAATAGACTTGAACTGAAATCACATCAAAAGAATATTAAAGTAGAAGATTAAAGTACTTACATGGAATTTGTATTCTGATAGACTTATAACCTTATTGGTTGAATGTTCTGCGAGTAGCATGAACTACTTGGAATGGTGGAAAAGGCTAGCTGGGTTATAGCCGCGGAGCGTTTTGCTTGTAGTCGATAATCGTCGCGAGGTATGTGATTCTTCCTATACTCTTGAGCATGATATTTTACAAGAATATATATAGTACGGTAGACGTACGTGTGGCAATGTCTTTTGACTTAAGCCTGAATAATAAGAATCTGGAAGTACTTTACAAGGATATATATATATAGTGCGGTAGACGTACGTGTGTTAACTGAATATAGTTGTACGACAATGTCTTTTGACTTAAGCCTGAATAATAAGAATCTGAAAGTATTTTAAAAGAATATATATATAGTACGGTAGACGTACGTGTGTTAACTGAATGTAGTGTTACGGCAATGTCTTTTGACTTAAGCCTGAATAATAAAGAATCTTGAAGTATTTCAAAAGATTAAGAAACCGTTTTGAAAGAAGAGTAATACTTGGTTTTGAAAACATAAGAGTTATACTAGCTTTATGGGAAGTTAGGTATAACGTCTTAAGAGATGTAAGGAAAATGGTTTACTGGTTTTTAGAAGTTAAGAGACTTAATCTTAAAAGATAAGAGACTTGACTTAAAAGAATTTATATGAAATTTGTGTGAAACCTCATTCGTGAGTAATGAGTACTTGGTTTTTAAAAGGAATAATGTTTTAACTGATTTCGGAAATCAGAATGAGTATCGACAAACCACTGCAGCGTTAATAAAGGAAAATGTATTGAATAATGAAGTATTATTAAAACCAGTAGAAACCTTCATCTGCATAGAAGCTAAGATGAGACAAAATGATATTACATTTTCTAGATCATGGCTGCTTTAATAAGATGGTTATAAACAAGAATAAACTGCTCACACATATGGCATATGTTACTCAATTGTTTTAAAAGAGATTAAGACATTGAACTATGAAACTTTTCTAAAATAAAGAGACTTGAGTAATTGAAATTAGGCAATCTGGAACTTTAGGAAAAGAATGTTGTTGAAAAGGAAAGTGTTTTGGTTTACCTAAAAATGTGAGTCACTCTATTTTAATACTACGTATCGGGTGACTTTTATAAAAGGAATGGATCTCTTTAAAAGGAATTTAACGTAGTACTTTAGGTTAAAACCCGGACTTGTTATAAAAATGAAAGTACCTTGAGTTGTGTATAACTTGCCTATGCTTGTTGTTGTGAAACTTGCCTATGCTTGTTGTGATAGCCTTTGTTGTGCAAGAATTGTGTTTCTATACCACCGCGTCTCTCAATGGAGGTCCGGCTGATTTGTTATGATATTACTTGGGCGTCTGCGGTGACGGAGAATTCCAGATGCGCTCCGTTGATAGTGTTATTCCGTGGACTAGCTCTCCGAGGTTTCTTCTTGTTCGGCCTTGGTACCGGTGGTCGCTTCAGATTGCCCGCCTCGTGGTGATTCGGCCTCGTACGGTAGTTAGCCCTCGCACTTGCCCGTTCGGTGTAGTGATGAAGTCTCGTGATCGGCCTTGGTACACGGTAGTTAGCTCGTACTTGCCGGTCGCCTCGTGGCCGGCCTTGGTATCCGTAGTCGGCTTCGTACTTGCCCGTGTCACCGTGGTTTGGTTGTATAGTATTGTTAGTACGGCTTTGGCATCAGGTAGGACTTGGTGTTCAGGTGTACTTCTTGGTGTTATCATATCATATACTGCCGGTAGTGAGGAAGATATTCCACGGGCATGATTGATGTTGTGGGCGTGAGACCCAATATTTATATTTGAGTAATGACTTGGAGGGCGTGAGTCCCTGACTTGATATAAGCGCTATATGGGTGTCTTGTAGTTTGGTTATCATACATGTCTCGCTTTATATAGACTATTATGATTTCATTCTGATTTACATTTCACATACTTAGTACATGCATCGACCTCGGCCGAGGCTGCGTTAATGCGCGGTAGAGGTACATCGGTTGTCGATCCGCGTTTAGGATCACATTTCAGCGTATTGGAAGCTCCGTTCCTTGAGACTTATCTTTTGGTATGTTACCGAGTGCAGAGGTTCTTGTACATTGGGGTATGGCGTGTTATACCCCAGTATTTCCGGAGTAATATGCGTGGCGTACGTATTAAATTTTTGCCTTAAGAATTGGCTTTGGTTCGAAATTTGGGCACAAGTGCCGAATAGAGTCGTTTTCTGACGAAACGTTTCCACAGCTTACGTTGGAAAAATTCCGGCTATGTCATTTAGTATTTTTGCGGATTTTTCCGAGCGACGGAACATTTTTGGACCAACGGGAGGGTGACACTTGTCACCCTCATTGGACGGCAAAGAGGAGGCTTGGCCTTGGCCGATTGGTTCATGGTTTTGTGCCTTGTTTTGTGGCTTGTTTTGTGCCATGGTTTGTGGAGTAGGGTTAGGGTGCACTTGGCTTGTTCTGGGCCTTACCCTGGCTATACACTGGGAAGGATCTTGGCCATTGGTTGGCTTTTGGTTTGCTATAAATACCTCTCTTTGAAGACTTCATTCATCCAAAATCTTCCAAGTCTTGGAAACCCTCCCTCTTGTTGACTCTCGTCCAAGAGCCCCTCTCCCCCTTAAAATTTGGCTTTGGCCGAGAGGCCACCCCTCCCCCCCTTTGTGGTGCCTTGGCCGTGGGGTACCCCCCCCCCCCTAGCCTAGTTGTTTTCGTATAATACCCCTTGTTGTGGTATAGAAATACTCTCCTAATATTGTTATACTGGCCAAATAACTTGGCCCAAATACCTTGTAGTATTCCCGAGGTTACACTTATACAAAAGCCAGAAAATACGATTATACTTCCTTTAGCCACAAAACGAAACCCTAAGGAAATCTTCACAGTTGTTGAAGTTGTAAGTAGAAGTTGGTTAGAACTTCTAAGGGTTGTTTGGAGCTCGGCGGAGTAGGAGCTAAGCGTTGCTCGGGATCGACTTTATACTTGGATAATTTTGGCTTATCGAGGTAAACATCATCTTCTTCTATTGTAATTGGAAATTACATGTTTGAATATATAGTTGAAGTATACTATATATAGAATGAACTTAGTATTGTGGCAATGTCTTTTGACTTAAGCTGAAGAATAAAGAACGAATCGAATCAGTATTTACATAGGGCGTATTGCGATGTAGACTTGTGTAGTATTCGGTAGTAGATGGTACACGTCCGGTTAGGCGTGTGAACCCCCGGTTGGCTTGGTAGCGGCCTCGATAGAGGAGGAGTTTTACGTTGGGGAAATGTTGCCGAATTTTACGTAGAAAGATAGAACTTGTGTTTTGGGGTTAATAGGCGTTTGTGACCTTTATAGGTGAAAGTACTAAGAGTAGCGTATTCTACTCGGAGTGGAAAGGCTAGCAAGGTTGTAGTACTTGGAGCATTTTGCTTATTGTCGATAAATCGTCGCGAGGTATGTGAACCTCTTCCTATCTCTTCTAGCATGATATGTGTGAACTATGTAGTACGGTGAGCGTCACGTGTGTTAATCGTGTTTGATTGTTCTTAAAACATAAAGTGTTATAACGGCTTTATGAGAAGTTGGTTATAACGACTTTATGTAGGTAAGAAAATACTTTGTGGTTTTAAAAGGTAATCGATGTGAATTATAGCGGCTAGTTATAATAAAGAACTTGATGTATTTCAAAAGATTTATAAATCGTTTTGGAAGGAGAGTAACACTTGGTTTTAAAAGGTTTTAAAAAGAGTTATACTAGCTTTATGGGGAGTTAGGTATAATGTCTTAAGAGAGGTAAAGAAAATGGTTTCTTGATGTTAGAAGTTAAGAGACTTGATCTTATAAGATAAGAGACTTAACTTATTTGTTTTAATGTGAATGTTTGTGTGAAACCTCATTCGTGAGTAATGAGTACTTGGTTTTATTTAAAGGGATAATGATTTCCGATTTGGAAATCGAATGTGTATCGACAGGACCACTGCAGCGTTAATAAAGGAAAATGTATTGAATAATGATGAATTGTATTAAAACCAGAGAAACCTCCATCCGCATAGAAACTAAGATGAGACAAAATGATATACATTTTCTAGATCATGGTCTTTGTAATAAGAATGTTGTAAACAAGAATAACCTACTCTCGCGTGAGACATATATTACTCAATTGTTCTAAAAATAAATCAAGTGATTAAGTTTATGAATCGTGAAACCATTTGAAAATGAGAAGCTTGAGTAATCAAACTAGGCAACTGGAACTTAGGAAAGAATGTTGTTACTTGATTTTGAAAAGGAAGGTGGGTTGGTCATTCTAATACTACGTATCGGGTGACTTTTATAAAAGTAATGGATCTCTTTAAAAGAACTTAACGTATGTAGTACTTTGGGGTTAAAACCGGACTTTGGCATAAAATGAAAGTACTTTGAGTTGTTGTGAAACTTGCCTATGCTTGTTGTTGTGAAACTCGTGCTTGTTGTTGTGAAACTTGCCTATGCTTGTGATGATAGCCTTTGCGTGCAAGTGTGGTATTTCGTGTTACCGTCTCTCGATAGAGGCCGTTGACTTGTTGAGAACTTACTTGGGCGTCTTGGCGGTGATGGAGAATTCCACGGGTATGTTTCCATTTTGATTCTCGCTCTTGTGTTGATGTCACATGGACATGTCTACACCGACGCAAGATTAGGGCACGCGGCCACGGGCGGGTTGATTACCCGATATATGGTTATTATCGCAACATGGGCGTGTCTACACCGGCGCAAGATTCCGTGGGTACGCCACGTGCGGGGTTGACCAAAGATATTCTTATTGAGGTTACATGGGCATGTCTACACCGTCACGATTCAGGGGCATGTGGCCTTGTTATTATTGTTGCATCATGGACATGTCTACACCGAGGCAGTATTCCGGGGGCATGCGGCCATGATGCGAACATGATGGATGTTATGGGCGTGAGACTCATAGTTATATTTGAGTGGTGACTTTGAGGCGTGAGTCCCGACTTGACTGCTTTTATGTTGCGTCTTGTATTTTGGTTATCATACATGTCTCCCGCTTTTAAGCTATTATGATTTCATTTATGATTTGTGATTCACATACTGGTACCAGTTGTCGACCTCCTTCGGGCTGCGTTCATGCCGCAGTGAGGTACATCGGTCGTGGATCCTCGCCTCGGGATCTCGTTGCGTTTTGGGAAGCTCCGTTTCTCCGAGGCTTATCTTTTGGTATGTGTTCCCGAGTTGTAGGTTCTTGTACATTGTGGGTATGGCGGGCCCTGTCCGTCATAGTCGTTGTAAATCTTAGAGGTCTGTAGAACTGTGTGTGGCGGGTTGTAAAAGGATTAAATCGTTCGGTTTTATATATATACCAAGGCAACTGCTTTGGTTGGCCTGCCTATTTATTATATCTCTTGTTTCATGATTCATGTTTTATTTTCCGCTGGTTTTCTACGAGGTTGTATCACTAGGGTGCCCGGTAAGGCACGATGCAGCCCGGTTCGGGCGTTACAAAGTGGTATCGAGCGATTAGTCCTCGGAAAGTGTCTGCACCGTGTCTAGTAGAGTCTTGATTATCGGTGTGTTGTGCACCACATCTATAATCGTGAGGCTATAGGACATTTAGGATTGGTTTCCATTCTTCTCATTACGAGATCGTGCCTTAGAGCCGTGTTGTAAGTTGGACCCTCCGACGTGTTTCGCTTTTTACGATTATGCCTGCGAAGGCAACCAGTGGCCCGAGAGGCAAGGCGGCGAGGAGTCGCAGTGGGATTCAGAGGAGTACGAGGGCGAGCGGCCAAGACGAGGTAGTGCTTGACGGCGAGTTTTGCGACGCCACAAGACCAAAGAGAGTTTAGAGTCGCAGCAGCTGCCGAGACTACAAGACTGAGCCTCCCCCACACCGAGCGGGTGATGGGTCACGAGAGATGGCGATTATTGGCCGGGTTGTGGCCGATATGAGGATAGGGCCGACGCAAGGCCTGGGGCCTAAAGAAGACTGTAGTGCACCCGAGGCGCAGTTTGAGGCTACGGATTTCCTTAGTTGTAGCCCGCCCGAGTTTTACGTCGAGGTCGGAGGATGATCGCAGGAGTTCATCCGTCGATTCTGCAGAGATCGTGCGGGTGATCAAGGCTTCGTAGATCGATGCGTGACATTTGTTCGCGTCGGCCGCGTGATACCGCGATCGATTGGTTTGACTTCGTGGGAGCTTTCCGGGAGAGCATGCACGGCCAGCCGTTTGGGTCGAGTTTTCAGGGGCCTTCCTGGCAGATGTCTTGCCTCCACAATTGAGGAGGGCTCGGCAGATTTTTGATGTTGAGGCGAGCGTCTGATTGGGAGTACAATGTGAGTTCGACTCATTGGCCGGTATGTTCCGCATTAGTAGCTAGTATGGAGGATCGAGTGCACCGATATGTTACTGTGGCTCGATGATTACCCAGAGAGTTGTTCGGTGTTTCTCTTCACCGCATGGACATTGCCCGCGATTCGTGCTCATGCACTTGGGTGCGAGGAGCGCAGAGATCGACGGGTGGACCGCTTTCAGCAGAAGAAGGCCAAGACGGCCGGATATTTTGGCGACTTTCGAGGCGGACCGCCTCAGCAGCAGACTAGTTATGTACCTCCGCCATTACAGAGTGGCCCTCCGCAGCCGGACCGCTTGGGATATTCAGAGCGTGTCCGGCTCCCAGGTTTCAGATGTTCAGGGGAGTAGGGGTGTTGGCCAGATGCAGTCACCCCTACCTCGGTGTGGTCGATGTGGTAGACCGCATTTCGGAGAGTGTCGTAGTACCAAGGGAGCTTGTTATTCTTGCGGCCAACAGGGCCATATGACGAGAGACTGTCCACTGTGGTAGCTGGTAGGATAGCCAGACTACTAGAGCGATTGCGGGCCACGGTAGAGGTCGCGGTGGAAGTTCGATTTTAGCGGTCCTTGAACCGCCTAGTTTGTGTATATCCTTAACCTCTACAGTTTTGTGTGTATTGATGTTGTTGATGTGTTTAATGATATGTTTGGATAGCTTTGTGCTAAAATGTGATTTAGAAACACAGTTAGTGAAAAGGGTAAGTCCTCGGGTAGTGTGAAATGGAAGTGGTAGCTTTCATGACTGTAGAGGTAAGATTGTTCGATCAAGAAACTAGAGAGTTGGCGCTACAGTGGGGTCGGGCTGTTGCGGGCCAACCCGCGTCCGCTTTGAGGAAGGGTCAGCTCGGGTGGTCCCGCCAGTGGCGGTGGTCACGAGAGTGCTAGGCCCAGTTTAGATGACCATCGTATGAGTTTGTGGATACGTTCGATCGAATCAGTTCGTGAAGGCGGGAATGGCCTTAGGGAAATGAGGTTAGTGAGATGACCAAGTTTGAGGTAGTGACTCCAAGGGTTGGAAACGAGCGTTGACAGTGCGATGCGGACACTAGAACGAGTTCGAGTGTTCGTGACGAGTACTACGAGTAAGGGAGAAGTGAGCGTGTGTTTTGTGGCGGGTGTGGCATGATTGTTTCGTAAGTATAGCGGTGAAGACTATCTTGACGCCGCTTTGTTTTGAGACCTTGAAGGAACATTGGACGAATGTTTCTAAGGAAGAATGTTATACCGTATTTCCGCAGTATGTACGTGAGGCGCACGTATTAAATTTTTGCCTTAAGAATTGGCTTTGGTTCGAAATTTGGGCACAAGTGCGAATAGAGTCGTTTTACGACGAAAGCGTTTCCCACGACTACGTTGGAAAAATTCCGGCTATGTCATTTAGTATTTTTGCGGATTTTTCCGGCGACGGAACATTTTGGATTAACGGGAGGTGACACTTGTCACCCTCGTTGACGGCAAAGAGGAGGCTTGGCCTTGGCGATTGGTTCATGGTTTTGTGCCTTGTTTGTGGCTTGTTTTGTGCCATGTTTTGTGGAGTAGGGGTTAGGGTGCACTTGGCTTGATCTTGGCCTTACACTTGCTATACACTTGGAAGGATCTTGGCCATTGGTTGGCTTTTGGTTTTGCTATAAATACCCTCTCTTTGAAGACTTCATTCATCCAAAAATCTTCCAAGTCTTGAAACCCTCCCTCCTCTTGTTGACTCTCGTCCAAGAGCCCTCTCCCCTTAAAATTTGGCTTTGGAGAGACCACCCCCATTTGTGGTGCCTTGTGGGTACCCCTAGCCTAGTTGTTTCGTATAATACCCTTGTTGTGGTATAGAAATACTCTCCTAATATTGTTATAATGTCCAAATACCTTGCCCAAATACCTTGTAGTATTCCCAAGGTTACACTTATACAAAAGCCTGTAAAATACGATTATACTTCCTTTAGCCACAAAAACGAAACCACAAGGAAATCTTCACCGTTGTTGAAGTTGTAAGTAGAAGTTAGTTAGAACTTCAGGGTTGTTCGAGCGCTCGAGTAGGAGCTAAGCGTTGCTCAGGAGCGACTTTATACTTGGATAATTTTGGGCTTATCGAGGTAAACACTACTGTCCTTCTATTGTAATTGGAAATTACATGTTTGAATATATAGTTGAAGTATACTATATATAGAACTGAACTTAGTATTGTGGCAATGTCTTTTGACTTAAGCCTGAAGAATCAAGAACTGAACTGAACTGTAATTACATAGGACTGTATTGCAGTAGACTTGTGTAGTATTCTCGAGTAGGATGGTACACGCCGGTTAGGCGTGAACCCCCGGTTGGCTTGGTAGCGGCCTCGATAGAGAGGAGTTTACGTTGCGGTTGGGAGGTGCCGAATTTTACGTAGAAAGATAGAACTTGTGTTTGGGGTTAATAGACGTTTGTGACCTTTATAGGTGAAAGTACTAAGAGTAGCGTATTCTACTCGAGGAGTGGAAAGTGGCCAGTGCGTTGTAGTACTTGGAGCATTTTGCTTATTGTCGATAAATCGTCGCGAGGTATGTGAACCTCTTCCTATCTCTTCTAGCATGATATGTGTGAACTATGTAGTACGGTGACGCATACATGTGTTAATTGTGTTTGATTGTTCTTAAAACATAAAGTGTTATAACGGCTTTATGAGAAGTTAGTTATAAACTTTATGTAGGTAAGAAAATACTTTGTGGTTTTAAAAGGTAAGCGATGTGAATTATAAGCGGCTAGTTATAATAAAGAACTTGATGTATTTCAAAAGATTTATAAATCGTTTTGGAAGGAGAGTAACACTTAGTTTTAAAGGTTTTAAAAAGAGTTATACTAGCTTTATGGGAGTTAGGTATAATGTCTTAAGAGAGGTAAAGAAAATGGTTTCTTGATGTTAGAAGTTAAGAGACTTGATCTTATAAGATAAGAGACTTAACTTATTTGTTTTAATGTGAATGTTTGTGTGAAACCTCATTCGTGAGTAATGAGTACTTGGTTTTATTTAAAGGGATAATGATTTACCGATTTGGAAATCGAATGTGTATCGACAGGACCAACTGCAGCGTTAATAAAGGAAAATGTATTGAATAATGATGAATTGTATTAAAACCGGTAGAAACCTCCATCCGCGTAGAAACTAAGATGAGACAAAATGATATACATTTTCTAGATCATGGTCATGTAATAAGAATGTTGTAAACAAGAATAACCTACTCTCACGTGAGACATATATTACTCAATTGTTCTAAAATAAATCAAGTGATTAAGTTTACGAACTGTGAAACCATTTGAAAATGAGAAGCTTGAGTAATTGAAACTAGGCAAGCGGAACTTAGGAAAAGAATGTTGTTACTTGATTTTGAAAAGGAAGGTGGGTTGGTCATTCTAATACTACGTATCGGGTGACTTTTATAAAAGTAATGGATCTCTTTTAAAAGAACTTAACGTATGTAGTACTTTGGGGTTAAAAACCCGACTTTGGCATAAAATGAAAGTACTTTGAGTTGTTGTGAAACTTACCTATGCTTGTTGTTGTGAAACTCGTGCTTGTTGTTGTGAAACTTGCCTATGCTTGTGATGATAGCCTTTCTTTGTGCAAGTGTAGTATTGCGTGTTACCGCGTCTCGATAGGCGGTTGACTTATTGAGAACTTACTTGACGCGTCTTGGCGGTGATGGAGAATTCCACGTATGTTTCCATTTTGATTCTTGTCTTGTGTTGATGTCACATGGACATGTCTACACCGATGCAAAGATTCAAGGCATGCGGCCGTGCGGGCGGGTTGATTACCCGATATATGGTTGTGCGCAACATGGGCGTCTACACCGATGCAAGATTCCGGGGCGGCCATGCGGCAGGGTTGACCAGTATATTCTTATTGAGGTTACATGGGCATGTCTACACCGATGCAGATTCGGTACGTGGCCACGCGGCCTTGTTATTATTGTTGCATCATGGACATGTCTACACCGAGGCGATTTAGGGGTACGCGCCACGATGCGAACATGATGGATGTTATGGGCGTGAGACCCATAGTTATATTTAGTGGTGACTTTGAGGCGTGAGTCCCGACTTCGCTTTTTATGTTGCGTCTTGTATTTTGGTTATCATACATGTCTCGCTTTTAAGCTATTATGATTTCATTTACGATGATTTGGATTCACATACAGTACTGTTATCGACCTCCCCGGGGCTGTTCATGCCGCAGTAGAGGTGCATCGATCGTGGATCCTCGCCTCGGGATCTCAGTTCAGCGTTTTGGGAAGCTCCGTTTCTCGGAGGCTTATCTTTTAGTATGTGTTCCCGAGTTGTAGGTTCTTGTACATTCGAGGTATGGCGGGGCCACTGTCCGTCATAGTCGTTGTAAATCTTAGAGGTCTGTAGAATCAGGCGGTGGTTGTAAAAGGATTAAGCTGTTCGGGTTTTATGTATATCTTGAAATCGCTTTGGCCTGTCTATTTATTATATCTCTTGTTTCATGATTCATGTTTTATTTTCCGCTGGTTTTCTCTGAGGTTGTATCACTAGGGTGCCCGGGGTAAGGCACCAGTAACGGGCCCGGGTTCGGGGCGTTACATGGCGGGGCCCTGTCCCGCCATAGTTGTTAATATAAATCTTGAAGTGTAGAATCAGAAGAAGCGGGGTTGTAAGGATTAAACTGTTCAACTTTGTAATTATATATATATATGCCGAAAGGCGATTTTCTCTCAGGTAAAATGTGTCTCATTTCACATTTTGTTTCATGTATTGTTTTTATGTTCCGCTGATTACTCTGATATATGACTACTTGGGTGCCCGGGTAAGGCACCAGTCACGGGCCCCGGAACGGGTCGTGACAGAAAAATCACATCTTTCTTCCTTTCCAATTTTAATGTCGTATTCTCGTACGTACGTCCTCGTATACATACTCTGGAACTACGGGGTGTAACATTCTTCCCCCCTTAGAAACATTCGTCCCGAATGTTCCTTCTAAGTCTCCCAGAACACCTGTGCCGGTATAGTCTTCCCTACTATGCTTACGAAACCATTTATGCCACACATGGCCATAATACAACATACGCGCAAAACTCACATCCGAGTCAACGAAGAACCACCTCCAACGTGTATAACTATTATACCCCGTATTTCCAGAGTATGTACGTGAGGACGTACGTATAAAAGTTTGAGCCTTAAAGTTAGGCTAGGACCGAAATTTTGTGCACAACACACAAAAAGAATCGTTTTCCGACGAAACGTTTTCCAAACTTCGCGAAGGGAAAATTCCGGCTATGTCATTTTTTATTTTTGCGGATTTTTCCGAGAGATGAAATATTTTGGACCAACGGGAGGGTGACACTTGTCACCCTCAAAGGACGGCAACATGGGCATAGGTGGGATGATTTTCTTGGCTTTTCCTTAGTCAAGGTTAGGTAGGATATTTTGTGTAGTAGATGGATAAGGACACATGGGTGTATCCACACCCTACACTTGACTTGCACTTGGCTTCATCTTGGCCATTGGTTGGTGTCACGACCCGAACCAGGGCCCGTGACTGGTGCCTTACCCCGGGCACCCTAGTGATACAACATCAGAGAAAATCAGCGGAAATAAAAACTAAAACATGAGACAAGTCATAAAGCATAAACCAGGCTAACCAAAACGGTCACCTTCCTGAATATATACATATATATATCAACCTGAACAGTTAAATCCTTTTACAAACCCTGCCCACAGTGATTTCTGGACCTCTAAGAATGTAACCATAACTATGACGGGACAGGGCCCCGCCATACCCCTGAATGTACAAGTAACTACACTGACAGGGGACTATACCAAAGATAAGCCTCCGAAGAAACGGAGCTTCCCAAAAGCTGAACTGTGCTCCTAAGAGCGCGGATCCACAACCGATGTACCTCTACCTGCGGCATGAACGCAGCCCCCCGAAGGAGGTCAGTACAACAGGTACCAAGTATGTGAAACTGTAAAATACTGTAAATGAAATCATAATAGTCTATATAAAGCATGAGACATGTATGATAACCAAACTACAGTCCATAATATATAAACAGTCATGTCAAGTCAGGGACTCACGCCCTCAAAGTCGTTTACTGAAGTATAACAATGGGTCTCACGCCCACAACATCAATCATGCGTGGAATACCTTCCTCATTTGGCGATCTATGATATAATCACACCGAAGTACTGCATGAACACTAGGTCCCACCGTGTCATAACAACCGTACTAACAATATTATACAACCAAACCACGAAGGCGACGCGGCAAGTCAGCGACTACCGGATACCAAGCGGTGTCACGTGACCGGGCAGAACGAAGTCGACTACGTGATACCAAGGCCGTGTCACGTGGTGACCGGGCAAGTCTGAGGCTAACTACGGTACAAGGCCGTGTCACGAGACCGTCACTACACCGAACGGGGTCGCGAGGGCTAACTACCAGGTACCAAGGCCGAATCAGCCACGAGACGGGGCAAGTACGAAAGCCGACCACCAGATACCAAGGCCGATTAGTAAACCTCATGGAGAGCTAGTCCATGGAACAACAATCCTAATGGAACCATACGACGCCACGATCGTCAAGATGTCCAAAAGGAAACAACAAGACAAAGAATTAAAATGGAAGCATACCGTGGCCACCCATCGTATCGATATGTCCATCCATCAAGAATAACATGACCGCCCTCCATCGAGACGCGGTAACATAAGAATACAACACTTGCACAATAAGGCTATCACACGCAAACATAGGCACTTTACACACAACTCAAGGTACTTTCATTTTAGGCCAAAGTCCAGGTTTTAACCCCAAAGTACTACGTACGTTAAATTCTTTAGAAGATCCATTTCTTTCATAAAAGTCACCCGATACCGTAGTATCAAAATAAGGTGACTAACATTTTAATTAAAACAACTTCCAGACTTTCCTTTTAAAACATATTATGACAATAACATGCCTTCCTTTTAGACCAAAACGCTTCTCCTTTTACGAAGTTACCATTTTAAAACCAATGATAAAACCATTCCTTTGTTTTCACAAAGTCGTTATAACTAACTTCCCATAAAGTTTGTTATAACACTTTATGTTCTAAACCAAAAACTCTTCAATTCCATGAAGTCTCTTTTCTTTTAAAACAACAACAAGTATTCTTTTAAAACCCAATAATGTACTCTTTTCAAAACAAGTAACCTATACTTAAAATCAAGTTACTTCTCTTTTCCAAAAACAAGTCGTTATAAGTCAAGTCTCTTATCTTTCAAGATCAAGTCTCTTAACTTTCAAAATCAAGTCGTTTATAAGTCAAGTCTCTTATCTTTGAAGATCAAGTCTCTTAACTTCTACAATCAATAAACCATTCTTTTACCTACATAAAGTCGTTATAACTAACTTCTCATAAAGCTATTATAACACCCTATGTATTAAACCAACCAAATCACTTAGCACATGTACGTCACCAGATTACATAGTTCACAACAATCATGCTAGAAAAGATAGGAAGAGGTTCACATACCTCGCGACGATTATCGACAATAAGCAAAACGCTCCACAGTACTGTAACCCTGCTAGCCTTTTCCACTCTTCAAGTAGAATACGCTACTCGAAGTACTGCAACCTATAAAGGCCACAAAACGCCTATCAACTCCTAGATCTCTTCGTAGAGTATTCTAAATACAAGATTCCGTATTCTACAGAAAATTCGCAGACCTCCTCCCCGCTTAGTCATCACATAAATCTCTCCTATCCAGCCCGCTACTGGCCAACAACTCCTGCGGATTACACGCGTAACCGGACGTGTTCAATTACGCTTCACAATAATACTACACAAGTCTACTGTAAATGCCCAATGTAAATACTGATTCGATCCTTTATAATCATCCTTCCAATATAATATACTCAAGTATAACTACTACAACATGTAAAATCCAATTACAATAGGGGGACATAGATCATTACCTCGATAAGCCCAAAATTATCCAAGTTTATAAGTCGATCCAGAGCAACGTTTAGCTCCAATTCCTTACGCTCCAACCCGCTCCAAGCGACCCTTAGAAGTTTCTAAACAACTTCTCTAAAAACTTCCACCAAGCTAGGAAGATTTTTCTAGGGTTTCGTTTTGCGACTATTGGAATAAAGTAGCATTTTCGGGCTCCTAGTATTAAAATAACTTTGGAATACTACTAGGGATACTAGGCCAATGTATTTGGGATTATACAATAATACTCCAAGTATTTTCTTACACAAGAGGGGAGGGGGACGAAACATAGCCTAAAGGGAGGGAAATATTTTGCCTTGGAGGCTTTAAGTGTGAGATGATTTAAGTCTTCAACTTAAGGGGTTTATATAGAAGGATAAAGGGTCATGATCTAAGAAAGTGGGTGGTCAAGATTGGGCCATGTGTGTGTGGGTCCCACCACACCACATGGCCAACGAATTGGGTGCCAAGTGTTAGGGCCATTTTCGGCCAAGTGAGTAGGTGACAAGTGGCTAGCCACTTGTCACACCATTTCGGCCCACATGGCCACACAAGGGGGGTGACACGTGTCGCCCCCTTACTCGTCCACAATATTTAGTCCTCGAAAATATCCAAAATACCGAACATCTCACAACAAAGCGGGCCCCACAAAACCGTAAATTTCTCCTGTGGGCCCCACGTAACCATTTCTGAAAATAAAATTCCAAAATTCTAATAAAATCCAAGAAGTCCAAATACCAAATCTGGGAATCCAATTCCCACTAACGAACCTTTTTTTTCACAAAAACCGGAAACTTTTCTATCGAAAATTCACATCTTTCTTTCATTCCAACATTTCTGTCGTAAACTCGTACGTATGTCCTCACATACATACCCTGGAACTACGGGGTGTAACATTCTTCCCCCCTTAGAAACATTCGTCCGAATGTTCCTTCTAAGTCTCTAAACATACATGCGCCGGTGTAGTCTCCACTACTACACTTACAAAAATCGATCACGCCACCACTGGCCAGAATATAACATGTGCGCAAAACTCAAATCCAAGCCAACGAGGAATCTCCTCTAACGTGTATAACAACACTAACTCTCACTCCTGGTCCAAAGGATACTCTTCCGAAACCTAGTAACATGGAGTACCGAACGTATCGCCTCCTAAGTCGGACGGCAGTGCTATCTTATAGGCAACCCGGCCTATTGTACAACCAATGCTGAAAGGCCCAAAAGTACTTCGGGCTAAGTTGCCCCTGCTTTCCAAAACTCGTCACACCCTTCCGGGGTGGTACCTTCAAGAAGACCCACCGTCAACCTGAACTCCAAGTGTTGATGCTGATTATCCGCACGGCTTCTGCTGACTCCGAGCTGCTAACAACCTCATCTGGATAAGCTTCACCCTATCCACATTCTGCTGAAACAAGCATGTACCCACTATCTGAACCTTGCCAACATCGAACCAATCGATCGGCAACCAACACTTCCGCCTATACAAGCCTTCATAAGGCGATATCCGAATACTGAATTGGTAGCTATTATAATAATACACACTCAACAAGAGGCACATAATCCTTACTGCTACCCCTGAAATCACAACACCGGCCCGAGGGTAAATGCAATACTGAGACTCACTCGAGTTCCTATCCCTGCCTGGTAAAACCTCCAGACACAAAAGAAATAGCCGAAAACTGGGCTCCACTGCCTGCCATAGAAAGTAGGAACCCCGTGCAGCCTTACAACCCTCCTGATACATAACATCTCGCATAACCCTCCGCCGAGTAAACAGTCCTGACTGAAAGACAAGATAGGCTGACCTCATCAGCGACTGCTCGATCGCAGCATACGATGGTTACCTAAACTTGGGCCTAGCACCCTCGTGATCCTACCACCTGGCGGGACCACCACAAACTGACCCCATCCCATTCCGGGCTGCGGGTTAACCCGCGATCATGCCTCAACCCGACCCGTTATCGCGCCAAACTCTTGTTCCCCGATCCGGAACAATCTTACTAACACAAGTCATGAAAGCTACCACTTCCATCTCACACTACCCATGGAATTATCCCACAATACATATCACGCATACCAAGTACTTCGACAAAGACCAACCGTAAAATCATCCACTCAAGGCGGCCATGCATCCAAGGTCCTAACTGTTATAAATTCTAAGGCTCACAATCGCCTCGCCTGGACTTACCCTTTCTCAACTACCCATGTTTTCTAATTCACACTTAACACAATGCTACCCGTACATAGCACTTAACACGTATCCACCATAACAACATAACCAATTCTTTTAAGGGCTAAAGGTATCTCTGCAACTACTGCCTTACTTTCTCTTTGTCGCTCTAATCATAATCACGCCTGCAGGCCTAGTTATACAAGCGATGATCCGACCACCGTCTGAAGGCTGAATCTACATCTGTGCTACCTGCAGTCGGACAAACTCTCACCAAATGGCCTGTTGGCCGCAGCATACAAGCCGTCGGCGAAGCGGCACTCCCCATAATGGAGTCTATTACAATGGCCACAACGAGGTAGGGGTGACCTCATCTGACTAACACCCCCTTCTCCCGAACAACTGAACCCGCGACTGACCCGGCAGGCTGAGTCATCCCTCTTGTATCCCTCCTACTTGGACATCCTCCCATCACATGGCCCTGACGGCCACAGGTATAACAATCTCCCAAACTAGCACGACACCCTGAGGATCATCCTCAGCTTTCTATCCATAGAACTCGGTGAATCAGACTCAAGAAATCCGAAGTCTCGCATCATCGGATCTAGGGTGAACCACTGGTACTGTCGGAACCACCGGCTTCCGTCCTCATTCCCAGCCACCAGCCTAGCTAGTAACTGGGCCATTTCCTTGAACTCATATCCTCGGCTCCTGGCCGTGGTACTGGAGGCTCAGGTATCGTGGCCTCAGTAGAAACTGCTGCCGCTCTAAACTCTGCTGGGGCTAGCGGCGTCATAAAACTCATCGTCTGAAGTACTATCTCAGGTAACGACCAGGCCTAAGCCCTCGTACCCCTCTGTGTTCTACTCGCAGCTCCCTCTGCTGCCTTGCCCATCTGGGCCCTGGTTGCCTTGCGCGGAGGCATAACTGGTACATAAGAATACGCCAGAGGGAGTCCAACTTATAAAATAGCTCTAAGGCACGATCTCAGAGTGAGAAGAATGGAAACCAATCCTAAATATCCTGCAGCCTCCTGATTATAGGTGTGGTGCACAACACGCCGATAATCAAGACTCTACTAGATACGGTCTGTAGACACTTTCCGAGGATTAACTGCTCTGATACCACTTTTGTCACGACCCGAACCAGGGCCCGTGACTGGTGCCTTACCCCGGGCACCCTAGTGATACAACATCAGAGAAAATCAGCGGAAATAAAAACTAAAACATGAGACAAGTCATAAAGCATAAACCAGGCTAACCAAAACGGTCACCTTCAGAATATATACATATATATATCAACCGACAGTTAAATCCTTTTACAAACCCCGCCACGATTACATTACAGACCTCTAAGAATGTAACCATAACTATGACGGGACAGGGCCCGCCATACCCCTGAATGTACAAGTAACTACACTGACAGGACTATACCAAAGATAAGCCTACGCAGAAACGGAGCTTCCCAGCTGAATGCTCCTAAGAGCGGATCCACAACCGATGTACCTCTACTGCGGCATGAACGCACTTCAAGGAGGTCGCACAACAGTACCAAGTATGTGAAATCAGAAAATCGTAAATGAAATCATAATAGTCTATATAAAGCGAGAGACATGTATGATAACCAAACTACGATCCATAATATATAAACAATATGTCAAGTCGTGACTCACGCTCAAAGTCGTTTACTCAAGTATAACAATGGGTCTCACGCCCACAACATCAATCATGCCCGTGGAATACCTTCCTCACCGTGATCTATGATATAATCACACCAAGAAGTACATGAACACTGTTATACCTCAGATTTCGAGTATATACGCGAGGCGCACGATACAATTTGAGCCTTAAAGTAGGCATAGGTTCGAATTTGTGCATAGCTACCAAAAGGAGTCGTTTTCGACGAAACGCTTTCCACAGCTTTGAAGGAAAATTCGCTATGTCATTTATAATTTTTATGGATTTTTCCGAGGCGAAACATTTTGGACTAACGGAGGGTGACATGTGTCACCTCACATTGGGCGTGAGAAGTGGATGGCAAGGCAAGCAAAGGCACGTTTTTGTGCCGTTGGTAGTAGATATTTGTGCAAGTTGGTGTGGTAGATGGATAAGGTCCACATGGTTGAAATCTAGCCTTACACTCACCACACTTGTCTTCATCTTGGCCATTGGTTGGCTTTCACTTGACCTATAAATACCCTCTAGTTGAAGACATTCTTCATCCAAAAATTGAGCAATCTTTCTAAGTTTCAAACCCTCCTCTCCCTCTTGTGATCTCGTCCGCCACACACCCCTCTCCTCTCAAGGCCCTTGGCCAAACCTACCCTCCCCTTTGTAGTGGTTAGCAGTGGGTACCCCAGCCTAGTTGTTTTCATAATACCCCTTGTTGTGGTATAGAAATACTCTCCTAGTATTGTTGTAATGTCCAAATACCTTGGCCCAAATACCTTGTAGTATTCCCAAAGTTACACTTATACAAAAGCCCAGAAAATACTATTATACTTCCCTCACCACAAAAACGAAACCCTAAGTAAATCTTCACCGTAGTTGAAGTTATAGTAGAAGTTGGTTAGAACTTCTAAGGGTTGGTCGAGATGGCCTGAGCGCACTGAGTAGAGCTAAACCTTGCTCGGATCGACATATAAACTCGGATAATTTTGGGCTTATCGAGGTAAACACTCTTGACCTTCTATTGTAATTGGAAATTACATGTTGTAGGAATATATAGTTGAAGTATACTATATATAGAATGAACATTATAATTGTGCGGCAATGTCTTTTGACTTAAGCCCAATTTAAAGAAGAGAATCGAATCGTAATTACATAGATCAGACATAAGAGACTTGTGTAGCATTATCGTAGTAGAATTGTACACGTCCGGTTAGGCGTGTTAACACCTGGTTGGCTTGGTAGCCGACTCGATAGAGAGAGAGATTTACGCTGTCATGTGGAGAGTCGCCGAATTTTCTCGTAGAATATTCTACATTGAGATCTAAAGATATTAATAGGTGCTTTGTGGCCTCTATAGGTTGTAGTACTACGTAGGAGTGATCCGCTTGACCGAGAGTGTAGCGCGGTTTGAGGTAATCGAGCGTTTTGCTATTAGTCGATACTGCGTCGCGAGGTATGTGAACCTCTTCCTATCTGTTCTAGCATGATATGTGTATAACTATGTAGTACGGTAGACGCATACGTGTTAAATGTATTTGATTGTCTTTAAACATAAAGTGTTATAACGGCTTTATGGGAAGTCGTTATAACAACTCTATGTAAATGAGAAATGCTTTGTGGTTTTTAAAAGATAACTGATTTGACTTATAACCGACTTGTTGTAAAAGAACCTTGAAGTATTCTAAGAGATTAAGAAACCTTTTTGAAAGAAGTGTATACTTGGTTTGAAAACATAAAAGTTATACCACTTTATGAGAAGTTATGTAACGCCCAAGAGAGATAAAAGAATGGTTTAATGGTTTAGAAGTTAAGAGACTTATTCTTAAAAGATAAGAGACTTGACTTAATATGGATGTTTGTGTGAAACCTCATTCGTGAGTAATGAGTACTTGGTTTTTGGAAGGAATAATGTTTTACTGATTTCAGAAATCAGAAGGTGTATCGACAAACCACTGCAGCGTTAATAAAGGGAAATGTATTGAATAATTAAGTATTATTAAAACCAGTAGAAACCTCCATCTGCATAGAAGCTAAGATGAGACAAAATGATATTACATTTCTAGATCATGGCTGCTAATAAGATTGATTATGAACAAGAATAACCTACTCGCCTAAGGCATATGTTACTCAATTGTTTTAAAAGAGATTAAGACATTGAACTATGAACTTTTCAAAAAAGAGACTTGTGTATTTGAAATTAGGCAACCGAACTTTAGGAAAAAGAAAGGCATTATGTTGTCTTAAAATGGTTTAAAACATAAGGTGTATAACAACTTTATGGGAAGTTGGTTATAACGACCTTATGAAAACAAAAGAAAGGTTTTATCATTGGTTTTAATGTGGTAACTTGACTTTAAAAAGGAAAGTATGGAAGTTGTTTTGGTTTACTTAAAAGATATAAGTCCCTCTATTTTTATACTACGGGTATCGTGACTTTTATAAAGGATTAGATCTCTTTAAAAGGAATTTAACGTACGTAGTACTTTAGGGTTAAAACCCGGACTTTGGCATAAAATGAAAGTACTTCGAGTTGTGTATAAACTTGCCTATGCTTGTTGTTGTGAAACTTGCCTATGCTTGTTGTTGTGAAACTTGCCTATGCTTGTTGTGATAGCCTTTGTTGTGCAAAGATTGTGTTTCTATACTACCGCGTCTCTCGATGGAGGGTCGGTTGACTTGTTAAGAACTTACTCGACGCGGCGATGACGGAGAAATTCTACGCACGCTCGCTGATAGTGTTACTTTTGTTAAATCACTTTGGACATACCGACACGCGTAGCGCATCGCATGCTTCCACTTTGATTACCGCTTGTTGTCTTATTGTTTCCCTTCGACCTATCGACACGACGCGTAGCGCACTCGCATGCTTCCATTTGGAATGTTGTCTTATTTGTTCCCTTCGACATACCGACACGACGCGTAGCGCACGTATGCTCCCATTTGGATTTCTATCTTGTTGTTATCATATCACATCGCCGTGATGGCGGAAGGTACTCCACGGCGGGATTGATGTTGGGCGTGAGACCGAATTGATATAATCGTTATGTATGACAGATGTAGTTTGGTTATCATACCGCTCCCCGCTTTTATAGGCTATTATGATTTCGCCATTCTGATTTACGCTTCACATACTTAGTACTTGCATCGACTCTCCTTCGGGGCCGCTCATGCCGCAGTAGAGGTACATCCGTCGATCCCCGCTTAGGATCACCTTTCAAGTGGTTGAAGCTCCGTTCCTTCGAGGCTTATCTTTGGTATGTTACCCTCGAGTGCAGAGGTTCTTGTACATCTGTGGTACGGGGCCCCGTCCCGTCATAGTTGTCATATAAACTCTTAGAGTGCAGAGTTCGCAAGGTGGTTTTGTAAAGCGGTTAAAGCTCGTTTTAAAAAGAGTTGTTTATATATATTTTATTGAAGGTAACCGCTTGGTTGGCCTGTTTCATTATCTTGTCTCATGTTCATGTTTAAGTTTTTATTTCACTGGTTTTCTCTCGATGTTGTATCACTAGGGTGCCCGGTAGGCACCATCACGCCCGGATCGGTCGTGACAAAGTGGTATCGAGCGCTTAGTCCTCGAAAGTGTCTACGCACCGTGTCTAGTAGTCTTGATTATCGGTGTGTTGTGCACCACATCTATAATCGTGAGGCCGCAGGACATTTAGGGTTGGTTTCCATTCTTCTCATTCGAGATCGTGCCTTAGGCTGTGTAATAAGATGGACCCTCCGACATACTTCGCTTTTACGATTATGCCTCCGTAAGACAACCGGGCCCAGTGCAAGGCAGCAGAGGAGCCGCGAGTAGAGCGGCGGCAGAGACAAGCACTGAGCCTCCACCCTGAGATGACGCGAGGAGATGGGTTACAAGAGATGGCCCGCGATGGCCGTGGTCAGGCCGACTTGAGGATACCGACGCAGCAGCCTGGGCCCAGAGCACCGTAGTTCACCCCGAGCGCATTTGAGACTACAGGATTTTACGAGGTGTAACCCGAGTTTTACGGGTCGAGACACGAGGATGATCCGCAGGAGTTCATCCGGCAGCTGGCCGATCACGAGAGTGATCAAGGCACGGAGACCGAGTCGGTGGTCCTAGGTTCGCATCGCCGCGTGATACCGCAATGATTGGTTTGATTCGTGAGTCGCCGGAGAGAATGACTTCCGACTTTCGGGACGAGTTCTCAAAGGCATTTCTTGCACACTTCTTGCCGCCACGGATGAGGGCTCGCCGACAGATTTTTGGTGTTGCGCGCAGAACGGGCGACGCGCTTGAGTACAATGAGTTCGACTCATCGCCTTGACGCCCCCGCATTAGTAGCTAGTATGGAGGATCGAGTCCACCGATATGTTACCGGCTCGATGATTACCTAAGAGAGTTGTTCGGGTGTAGCTCTTCACGGGCATGGACATTGCCCGCACGCAGCTTATGCACTCGAGGTGAGGAGCGAGAAATCGACGAATGACCAAAGTCGCAGAAGATGGCAGAATCGCAGGTCCTTTGGTGATTTTCGAGGCGCACCGCCTCCAGCAGACTAGTTATGTGCCTCCGCCAAGACAGTGGTCCTCACAATCTTGAGCGTCCAGATTTTTCGTGAGCAGTCGGGCTCCAGGTTCAGATTTTCGAGAGCGGTGGTGTTAACCACTGGCCACCCCTAACTCGTTGGATCTGTGGTAGACTCCACGCGTGAGTGTCGTGCTAGTCCGGAGTTTGTTTTACATGCGGCAGCAGGCCATTTTGGGAGAAATTGTCCACCAGTGGGTAGCCGGGTAGGATAGCACGTATCACGGATCGGGCTTATGTTCTTCACCTTCCATAGTCGCGGGATGTTCATACACGGCGGCCACTGAGAGGTCGCGTGGAAGTTCCCGATTTTACGGTCCTCCGAATCGCCTATTTTCAGGTATATCCTTAACCCTCTAGAGTTTTGTATGTTTTGATGTTGTGATGATGTGTTTAGTGTTATGTTCGGATAGCTTTGTGCTAAAATGTGATTTAGAAACCTGGTTAGTGAAAAAGGGTAAGCTCAAAGTAGAAATGATGAACCTTAAGATATTACAATGAAACCTTAGATGTAAGGCAGTCTTGAGCACAAGATCTTGCGGGTGATCTTTGTCGAATGTATTATCATACGTAGAGTAATTGTGGGAAATTTCCTTGGGTAGTGTAAAATGAAGTGGTAGCTTTCATGACTGTAGAGGTAAGATTGTTCGGATCGGGAACAAGAGCGTGATGCGTAAGTCGGGTTGGGGCCATGTTGAGGCCAACCCGCGCCGCTTTCAAAGTGGGTCAGCTCTGGGTGGTCCCGCCAGGTGGTAGGGTCACGAGGGCGCTAGGCCCATGATTAGATAACCGTCGTAAGAGTTTGTGGTTATGCTCAACCAGAAGCGGATCATGAAGGCCGGGAATGGCCTTAAGGGAGATTGCGGTTAGTAAGATGACCAAGTTGGAGGTAGTGACTCCAAGGTTTTGGAACTAAAGCGATGACTGAAGTGTGGTACGATACTAGAGGAGTTCAAGTGTCCGAAGGGCACGACGAAGAAGGAAGAGAACGTGTGATATTTCGTGGCGGTGTGGCGTTGGCAACTTGTTAGAAGAAATTCTTCGTTATCCGTCTCGAGAAGGAACATTCGGACGAATGTTTCTGCGAGGGGAGAATGTTATACCGTGATTTCCGCAGTATATACGTGAGGCACGATACAATTTGAGCCTTAAAGTAGGCATAAGTTCGAATTTGTGCATAGCTACCAAAAGGAGTCGTTTGACAAACGTTTCCATTAGCCAAGGGAAAATTCGCTATGTCATTTATAATTTTTATGGATTTTTCCAGAGAAGAGACATTTTGGACCAACGAGGGTGACATGTGTCACCTCACATCGACGTGAGAAGTGCAAAGGCGGCAAAGGCACGCGTTTTTGTGCCTTAGGTTGGTAGGATATTTTGTGCAAGTTGGTGTGGTAGATGGATAAGGTCCACATGGTTGAAATCTAGCCCTACACTTGCACCACACTTGTCTTCATCTTGGCCATTGGTTGGCTTTCACTTGACCTATAAATACCCCTCTAGTTGAAGACATTCTTCATCCAAAAATTGAGCAATCTTTCTAAGTCTCAAACCCTCCCTCTCCTCTTGTGATCTCGTCCGCCACACACCTCCCTCTGAAGGCCCTCGCCGAAACCTACCCTTCCCCTCAGTGGTTAGCCGTGGTACCCCTAGCCTAGTTGTTTTCGTATAATACCCCTTGTTGTGGTATAGAAATACTCTCCTAGTATTGTTGTAATGTCCAAATACCTTGGCCCAAATACCTTGTAGTATTCCCAAAGTTACACTTATACAAAAGCCTAGAAAATACTATTATACTTCCCTCAGTCACAAAAACGAAACCCTAAGTAAATCTTCACCCGTAGTTGATGTTATAGTAGAAGTTGGTTAGAACTTCTAAGGGTTGGTTGGAGCGGCCTGAGCGCACTGAGTAGAGCTAAACCTTGCTCAGATCGACATATAAACTCGGATAATTTTGGGCTTATCGAGGTAAACACTCTTGACCTTCTATTGTAATTGGAAATTACATGTTGTAGGAATATATAGTCAAGTATACTATATATAGAATCAACATTATAATTGTGCGCAATGTCTTTTGACTTAAGCCCGAATTTAAAGAAGAGAATCGTAATTACATAGGGTATTATGATGAGACTTGTGTAGCATTACCGTAGTAGAATTGTACACGTCCGGTTAGATGTTAACCCCTCGGTTGGCTTGGTAGCCGCCTCGATAGAGAGTAGATTTACGCTGCCATGCGGGGAGGGGGTGTCGCCGAATTTTCAGTAGAATATTCTACATTGAGATCTAAAGATATTAATAGGCGCTTTGTGGCCTCTATAGGTTGTAGTACTACGTGTGGAGTGATCCGCTTGATCGAGAGTGTAGCGCATTTGAGGTACTGGAGCGCTTTTGCTATTAGTCGATACTCGTCGCGAGGTATGTGAACCTCTTCCTATCTGTTCTAGCATGATAAGTGTATAACTATGTAGTACGGTAGACGTACATATGTTAAATGTATTTGATTGTCTTTAAACATAAAGTGTTATAACGGCTTTATGGGAAGTTGGTTATAACAACTCTATGTAAATGAGAAATGCTTTGTGGTTTTTAAAAGATAACTGATTTGACTTATAACCGACTTGTTGTAAAAGAACCTTGAAGTATTCTAAGAGATTAAGAAACCTTTTTGAAAGAAGTGTATACTTGGTTTGAAAACATAAAAGTTATACCAGCTTTATGAGAAGTTAGGTGTAACGCCTTAAGAGAGATAAAAAGAATGGTTTAATGGTTTAGAAGTTAAGAGACTTATTCTTAAAAGATAAGAGACTTGACTTAATATGGATGTTTGTGTGAAACCTCATTCGTGAGTAATGAGTACTTGGTTTTTGGAAGGAATAATGTTTTACGGATTTCGGAAATCAGAAGGTGTATCGACAAACCACTGCAGCGTTAATAAAGGGAAATGTATTGAATAATTAAGTATTATTAAAACCAGTAGAAACCTCCATCTGCATAGAAGCTAAGATGAGACAAAATGATATTACATTTCTAGATCATGGCTGCTAATAAGATTGATTATGAACAAGAATAACCTACTTAAGGCATATGTTACTCAATTGTTTTAAAAGAGATTAAGACATCAACTATGAACTTTTCAAAAAGAGACTTGTGTATTTGAAATTAGGCAACCGAACTTTAGGAAAAGAAAGGCATTGTGTTGTCTTAAAATGGTTTAAAACATAAGGTGTATAACAACTTTATGGGAAGTTGGTTATAACGACCTTATGAAAACAAAAGAAAGGTTTTATCATTGGTTTTAATGTGGTAACTTGACTTTAAAAAGGAAAGTATGGAAGTTGTTTTGGTTTACTTAAAAGATATAAGTCCCTCTATTTTTATACTACGGGTATCGGGTGACTTTTATAAAAGGATTAGATCCCTTTAAAAGGAATTTAACGTACGTAGTACTTTAGGGTTAAAACCCGGACTTTGGCATAAAATGAAAGTACTTTGAGTTGTGTATAACTTGCCTATGCTTGTTGTTGTGAAACTTGCCTATGCTTGTTGTTGTGAAACTTGCCTATGCTTGTTGTGATAGCCTTTGTTGTGCAAAGATTGTGTTTCTATACTACCGCGTCTCTCGATGGAGGGTCGGTTGACTTGTTAAGAACTTACTCGACGCGTCTTGCAGTGACGAGAAATTCCACGCACGCCTCGCTGATAGTGTTACTTTTGTTAAATCACTTTGGACATATCGACACGACGCGTAGCGCACGCATGCTTCCACTTTGATTACCGCTTGTTGTCTTATTGTTTCTTTGGACATACCGACACGATGCGCGAAGCGCACGCATGCTTCCATTTGGAATGTTGTCTTATTGTTTCCTTCGACTCATCGACACGACGCGTAGCGCGGGCATGCTTCCATTTGGAATGTTGTCTTATTTGTTCCTTCGACATACCGACACGACGTAGCGCACGGGTATGCTCCCATTTGGATTTCTATCTTGTTGTTATCATATCATAGCCGCAAGCGAGGAAGGTACTCCACGCGTGATTGATGTCATGGGCGTGAGACCGAATTGATATAATCATGCATGTGTATGTACCGTAGTTTGGTTATCATACATGTCTCCCGCTTTTATAGGCTATTATGATTTCGCCATGATTTTACGCTTTCACATACTTGGTACTGCCGACTCCTTCGGGGCGCTCACGCCGCAGTAGAGGTACATCGGCCGCCGATCCTCGCTTAGGATCACCTTTCGCGTGTTGAAGCTCTCCTTCTGAGGCTTATCTTTGGTATGTTACCCGAGTCCGTAGGTTCTTGTACATCTGTGGGGTATGGCGGCCCCGTCCCGTCCATAGTTGTCAGATAAACTCAGAGGTCTCAGAGTAATCGCAAAGGTGGTTTTGTAAAAAGCGGTTAAACTGCTCGTTTTAAAAAGAGTTGTTTATATATATTTTATTGAAGGTAACCGCTTGGTTGGCCTGTTTCATTATCTTGTCTCATGTTCATGTTTAAGTTTTTATTTCCGCTGGTTTTCTCTGATGTTGTATCACTAGGGTGCCCGGGGTAAGGCACCAGTCACGGGCCCGGGATCGGGTCGTGACAACTAGGTCCCACCTGTGTCATAACAACCGTACTAACAATAATATACAACCAAACCACGAAGCTGACACGGGGCAAGTACGAAAGCCGACTACCAGATACCGCGCCGCGGTCACGAAGCTGACCGGCAAGTACGAGGCTAACTACCAGTACCAAGCCGTGTCACGAGACTTCGTACCACGCTGAACGGGGCAAGCGAGGGCTAACTACTGTACCAAGGCCGAATCACCACGAGGCGGCAAGTACGAAAGCCACCACCGGATACCAAGGCCGATCAAGAAACCTCACGGAGAGCTAGTCCATGGAACAACAATCCTAATGGAACCATACCCGCGCGCCACGATCGTGGTCGATGTCCAAAAGGAAACAACAAGACATCAATCAAAATGGAAGCATACTCGTGGCCACCCATCGTGTCCGATGTCCATCCATCAAGAATAACATGACCGCCTCCATCGAGACGCGGTAACATAAGAATACAACACTTGCACAATAAGGCTATCACACGCAAACATAGGCACTTTACACACAACTCAAGGTACTTTCATTTTATGCCAAAGTCCAGGTTTTAACCCCAAAGTACTACGTACGTTAAATTCTTTTTAGAAGATCCATTTCTTTCACAAAAGTCACCCGATACCCGTAGTATCAAAATAAGGTGACTAACATTTTAATTAAAACAACTTCCAGACTTTCCTTTTTTAAAACATATTAAGACAATAACATGCATTCCTTTTAGACCAAAACGCTTCTCCTTTTACAGTCAAGTTACCATTTTAAAACCAATGATAAAACCATTCCTTTGTTTTCATAAAGTCGTTATAACTAACTTCCCATAAAGCTGTTATAACACTTTATGTTCTAAACCAAAAACTCTTCAATTCCACAAGTCTCTTTTCTTTTAAAACAACAACAAGTATTTTTTTAAAACCCAATAATGTACTCTTTTCAAAACAAGTAACCTATACGTAAAATCAAGTTACTTCTCTTTTTCCGAAAACAAGTCGTTATAAGTCAAGTCTCTTATCTTTCAAGATCATGTCTCTTAACTTTCAAAATCAAGTCGTTTATAAGTCAAGTCTCTTATCTTTGAAGATCAAGCCTCTTAACTTCTACAATCAATAAACCATTCTTTTACCTACATAAAGTCATTATAACTAACTTCCCATAAAGCTATTATAACACCCTATGTATTAAACCAACCAAATCACTTAGCACATGTACGTCTACCGTACTACATAGTTCACAACAATCATGCTAGAAAAGATAGGAAGAGGTTCACATACCTCGCGACGATTATCGACAATAAGCAAAACGCCCACAAGATCAGAACTCGCTAGCCTTTTCCACTCTTCAAGCAGAATACGCTACTCAAGCATCGCAACCTATAAAGGACACAAAACGCCTATCAACTCCTAAATCTCTTCGTAGAGTATTCTAAATACAAGATTAGTATTCTACGTAAAATTCGGCAGACCTCCCCTCCGCTATCACATAAATCTCCTCCTATCCAGCCCGCTACTGTGCCAACAACTCCTGCGGGATTACACGCCTAACCTGACGTGTTCAATTCGCTTCACAATAATACTACACAAGTCATCGTAAGTACACCCAATGTAAATCTGCTCAATCCTTTATAATCATCCTTCCAATATAATATACTCAAGTATAACTACTACAACATGTAAAATCCAATTATAATGGGACATAGATCATTACCTCGATAAGCCCAAAATTATCCAAGTTTATAAGTCGATCCAGAGCAACGCTTAGCTCCAATTCCTTACGCCCAACCCGCTCCAAGCGACCCTTAGAAGTTTCTAAACAACTTCTAAAAACATCCACCAAGCTAGGAAGATTTTTCTGTGGTTTCGTTTGACTATTGGAATAAAGTAGCATTTTCTGCTCCTAGTATTAAAATAACTTTGGAATACTACTAGGGATACTAGGCCAATGTATTTGGGATTATACAATAATACTCCAAGTATTTTCTTACACAAGAGGAGGGGACGAAACATAGCCTAAAGGGAGGAAATATTACCTTGGAGGCTTTAAGTGTGAGATGATTTAAGTCTTCAACTTAAGGGGTATATATGTAAGGATCAAGGGCCATGATCTAAGCAAGTGGGTGGTCAATATTGGGCCATGTGTTTGTGGGTCCCACCACACCACATGGCCAACGAATTGGGTGCCAGTGTTAGGCCATTTCGGCCCAGTGAGTAGGTGACAAGTGGCTAGCCATCATTACACCATTTCGCCCACATGGCCACACAAGGGGGTGACACGTGTCGCCCCTTACTGGCCCACAATATTTCGCTCCAAAATATCCAAAATACCAAAAATCTCAAAACAAAGTGGGCCCCACAAAACCGTAAATTTCTCCTGTGGGCCCCACGTAACCATTTCTGAAAATAAAATCCCAAAATTCTAATAAAATCCAAGAAGTCCAAATACCAAATCGGGAATCCAATTCCCACTAACGAACCTTTTCTTCACAAAACCGAAACTTTTCCGTCGAAAATTCACATCTTTCTTTCATTCCAACATTTCTGTCGTAAACTCGTACGTATGTCCTCACATACATACCCTGGAACTATGGGGTTTAACAGTTGGCCTATAAATACCCCCCTAACTTGAAGGTTTTCTTCATCCACAAATCATTCTAAGTCTTGAAAACCCCCTCTCTCTTGGTAGAAAAGTTGTCTTCCAAGTGTAGTTACTATTCCAAAATTCTTTAGCCAAAATATCTTGTAGTACTTTCCAAAGTTACCTCTACGTAGAGACCGAAAATACTACTATATTCCCTTAAGTCAAAAACGAAACCCTAAGGAAAGTCTTCACAAGTAGTTGAAGTATTAAGTAGAAGTTGCGTAGAACTTCTAAGGGTTTCTTGGAGCGAATCGAGCACTCGATTAGAGCTAAACCTTGCTCAGGATCGACATTAAACTTGGATAATTTTGGGCTTATCGAGGTAAATAATCTTGTCCCCCTATAGTAATTGGAAATTACATATTGTTGTAATATATAGTTGAAGTATACTATATATAGAATGAATATTGAAAGGAATCGAACTGTAATTACATAGAAGGATATCAAAGAAGAGAATTGAACTGTACTTACATAGGACTGTATTTACAGTAGACTTGTAGTGTTACTGTGAAGTAGAATTGTACACGTCTGGATTAGACATATACTGTTATACCCCGTATTTCCAGAGTATGTACGTAAGGGAATACGTACAAAAAGTCTAGCCTTAAAGTTTAGGCAAAACGTTTTTTTTAGGCACAACTCACAAAACGAATAGTTTTCCGACGAAACGTTTCCACAGCTTTCGTAGGGTAAATTCCGGCTATGCCATTTCTAATTTTTGCGGATTTTTCCGAGAGACGAAACATTTTGGATCAACGGGAGGCGACACTTGTCACCTCCAATTGATGGATTTGAAATCGCCCATTTGGACGATTTGGGCTGTGAGGAACACGTTTTTGTGCCTTGTGCACAAGTCAAGGAGTTGGTAGGATATTTGTGTATAGTTAATCCTCACCCTACACTTGCCTTGCACTTGTCTAAATCTTGGCCATTGGTTGGCCACTACTGACCTATAAATACCCCTCTTAAGATGAAGAGTTCTTCATCCACAAATTACTTTCCAAGTCTTGAAAATCCTCCCTTCTCCCTTGTTAGCCATTTCGCCCAAGCCCTCTTCCCTCTAGCCTAAGTGGCCCTGGCCGAATACTCCCCAGCCTAGCCAAAAATCTACCCTCCCTGGTAGAAAAGTTACCTTCAGTATCGTTATAATGCCCAAAATACCTAGCCCAAATACCTTAGTACTTAGTAAGTTGTGAAGAACTTCTAAGGTTCTGAGCATACAACTTAGGAGCAAAACCTTGCTCAAAGCGACTTTTCTAGGATATTATTGGGCTTACCGAGGTAATAATCCTAACCTCTTTTGTATTAGAGAATGCATCGTAGAAGTATAAGAATAAGTATTAATCACTTAGAAGGGTTTAAAAGAAGAATAATCAAATCAGATTTACATAGGACTGCTTTCACAAGAGACTTATATAGCTCACCGGGTAGGAAGTGTCACTGACTTACCATAGAATTATGAACCCCTGTTTAGAATGACCTTCAGAGTAGTCTTTGATAGATATCCGTGACTATTATAGGTGACTCTCTCAGGTGACATATTCAACTCAAGGGTGGTTTTCATTTGAGAAGGTATGTGATTCTTCCTAAAGCATGATATTTTACAATATATATAGTACGAGACGCATACGTGTTAACTAAAATATAACTACTGCAATGTCTTTGACTTAAGCCCGAATAATACTTACAAGAATGCCTCACGCTTAAGCTCGAATAATACTTACGAATGCCTCACGCTTAAGCCCGAATAACACTTACTAAGAATGCCTCACTAGTTAAGCCCAATAATAAAGATCTGGAAGTATTTTTAAAGAATGCTGAATCTTTTTTTAACAGAAGAAGACTAATTGGTTTTTAAACAGAAGCTTAAGAGTTATACTAACCTTATGGGAGGTTAAGTATAACCACTTAAGATTGATAAAAGAAACAGTTTGCCTATGTGTTTATAATGCACTTATATCAATTGTGAAAAGAATAATAAGATGGTTTGATAAGTAGACATGATATGATGCTACGTGGTGTTAGTGTCTTGTAACGTTTGTGAAAAGAGTATTCTTGTTGTGATTATGTTGTTTAAAGATAAGCTGTTATGTTAGTATACTATCACTCACCTCTTGAGATGATACCGGGGGTTAAGCTGCCCTCCGATGCGGGGTAGACTCAGGCGGTCTGGGACCATGATTCGAGAATACCTACGCGGTCCAGGGCCTATGCGGAGCTACGAGAGTTCCAGTTAGTATGCGGGTTATACCTCACGCGTCTATGCGCCACGCGACAACGAGTCCAGGCGACGCCGAGGAGTAGCTACCGACGCGGGTTATACCTCACGCGCCCACGTGAGTGGCCTACGCGACCGAGTTCAGATTAGGCTTGCAGATGATGATATGGGCGAGTGGCCTGCTTCGATCATTCGCGGCCTAGACAAGACCTATTACGCTTACCTATTGTTGCTCTTGTTTGTGATGTGGCACTACGTGCGGTTTCTTGGTTGTTTCACACATATTTGTAAACCGGTTTTAAAATGATATGCTTTCATTTAAGTACTTTACGCCGCATACTTAGTACTGTAATCGACCTCCTTCTGGGCCGCGCTCATGCCGCAGGGGCAAGCAGTGCTAGATCCGCATCCTTAGGATCTCTACGTTGGTGCCGAGCTCCATCTCTTCCGAGGCTCTACTTTTGTATGATCTCCTGTCAGAGATAGTTTTGTATACAGTGGTATGGCGGCCCGTCCCGCCATAGTTGTATATTTCAGAGGTCTGTAGAGTCATGTTGTACAGGTCGGATGTAATCGCTAAACCATGATTATATATATACGCCGAAAGGCGATGTTTTCTCACATAAATCGTGGTCTTATTTTATAAACTGTTTCATGTCTTGCTTTATATTTCCGCGATTACTGATGTATGACTACTTGGGTGCCCGGCGCACGATCCACGCCCCGAACGTCGTGACAAAAGTGGTATCGTGAGCAGCTTAATCTCGGAAAGTGTCTACAGACCGTATCTAGTAGAGTCTTGATTATCGGTGTCGCGCACCACACCAATAATCGTGAGGCTATAGGATATTTAGGATTGGTTTCCATTCTTCTCATTCGAGATCGTGCTTTAGAGTCGTGTTATAGGTTGACCTCTAACGTATTCCTTTCTGTATGCTTATGCCTCCACGAAAGGCAACCCGCCCGGCGAAGGCAAGCGGCGGAGCGCTAGCAGACACCCAGAGTCACGAGGGCTGTGCCCGGGCCTATACCGAGACGGCGAGTTCTATGACGCCGCCAGCCCAGAGACCACAAGACCCACACCTCCCGTCCCACACCGGGCGGAGGAGTTAGGGTATGCGAGATGGCCCGCCTTTTGGCTAAAGTCAGGCCCGACACGGCGAGAGAGGCCGGATGCGGCAGCCCACCCAGCCCCACCCGCATCTGTTCACCCGAGGCAGAGAGTTTGAGGCTACGAGACTTCTTGAGTCAGAGCCCGCCGGAGTTTTATGGGTCGAGGGAGGATGATCCGCAGGAGTTCATCCGTCACCTTCAGAGGATTTTGAGAGTGATCGTATGCCGAGACCGAGTCCGTGATCTTTGGTTCACATAGGCCGCGTGATACCGCAGCCGATTGGTTTGATTCATGGAGTTATCCCGGGAGAGCACGCGCCCCAGCTACTGGGATGAGTTCTCGAGGCTTTCTCACTCACTTCTTGCCTCCACATGAGGCGAGGCGCGGCCGATAGATTTTACCGCCGAGCCGCAGAGGACGACCGCCGTGGAGTACAATGTCGAGTTTGATTCATCGGCTCGATATGTCCCAAAGATTGCAGCAGATATGGAGGATAGTGGTGCACCGCTATGTCACCGCTAGACGACTATATGGCCGAAGTCATGCGTATGGGTTTCTCTCCACCGTATGGACATTACCCGCACGCAGCTCACGCCTCGACGCGGCGAGCGCAGAGGTCGACGGTCGGATGACAAAGAAGAAAAGGCCAGACGAGGGTCTTCGGTGGTTATCGTGGGCGGCCTCGCAGCTAGCCTAGATTCGCACCACGCCCAGCTGAGCACTCTCGCACCGCCCTCAAGACACAGAGTTTTCGAGGGCGCATCGGCCCTGTGGCTTCACGCCCGTAGTAGCAGAGGTATCGCCGACGGACCACCCCGGTGGGCCGATGCGGTGGATCCCATTACGGGAAGTGTGGTACTACTTTTGAGCTTGTTACGATTGTGGCTGCAGAGTCACTTTGCGGGATCGCCGACCGGGGCGCTACGGTGGTAGGCTCACCTTCGTGTTCATTGCCGCTTCATCATCTCCTACAGCTTACTCGCCCGAGGCGTGGTGCTCACGGGTCACAGGTCGCGGCAGGGTCGTGGCTCGGTCGCTTCTAGCGGTCCTCGTAACCGCATTTATGCTTTGTCCACCGACAGATCGTGAGGCCTCACCGATGTCGCCACGTACCTTATCGGGCTGGTTTGATGTGTATGCTTTGATAGATCCGGTTCTACTGCCCCATATATCTCCCTTGTTGCTAGTAGGATAGGGATAGAGCCCGAGTCCATAGACTTTTCGAGGTAGCTACGCCAGATGGTGATTCGGTGGTAGCTCGGCGGTATATAGAGCTTGTCTGTGACCATTTACACCGTCGACTCAGCCGACTTGATAGAGTTGGAGATGATTGACTTCGACGTGATTATGGGGATGGATTGGCTAGCTTGCTACGCCAATGTAGACCGCAGAGAGAGAGTAGTACGGTTCCAGCTTCTGGCGAGCCATTGTTGAGTGGGAGGAGCACCAGACGCCGGTGGTAGGTTTATTTCCTACCAAGGCTAGGAAGACGGTGCGAAGGGGTATATCTACCATCTCGCTCGTGTTTGATAATCGGCCGCGTACCAGATTTTCACGGGCGAAGAGTCACGAAGTTCCCGCACGTGTTTCGGATGACCTCCTGCATCCTCCCGAGTGAGATCGAGTTTTGTATTGACATATTGCGGATACTCGCCTATTTCCATTCCGCCATACGTAACGGCACCGCCGAGTTGAGAGAGCCAAGGACCACCGAGGGATTTGGCTGGAGAAGCGGCTTCATTAGGCCTGATTTTCCCGGCGCCAGATTGTTCGCGTGAAGAATGACGGACGCCGCGCACGCGGTGTTGACATGTGCAAACGGTGAACAAGGTGACCATTAAGAACGATACCCTTCCTGTGATTGATGATTTGTTCGACCGCTGCAGGCGAGATGTTTCTCCAAGATTGATCGCGTCGCTATCATCGTTCGTGTCGAGAGGCGGATGTCCCCAGATCGCATTCGACCAGACGCATTATGAGTTCGTGGTCATGTCTTTGGTTGACCAATGCTCCGCCAGTATTCATGGATTTGATGAACCGAGTGTTCAAACCATTTTTGACACGCTTGTGATAGTGTTCATTGATGATATCTTGGTTTATTCTCGCCAGAGCGAGCACGCGAGCATTCGGCGACCGTGGCCGACGCTTCAGATCGGCAGATTGTACGCCAAGTTTTCCAAACGTGAGTTTTGCTGACTTCGGGCGCTTGGGCATATTGTCGGGCTGATGGCATTCGAGTGGATACGCCAAGATCGAGGCGATCAGACTGCTTTGACCTACTACTCCGGCTGCAGGTTCGCAGCTTTCCGGGCCTGCAGTTATTATCGCGGTTCGTGGAGAAGTTTGCTTTATCTCTCGCACCATTGACTAGGTCGACTCGGGCGCCAAGTTCCAGTGGATCGATGCTTGGAGCGTGGTTTCCGCCGAAAGAGAGATTGACGACCGCTCGCTTTACTTCTTCCGAGGTCCAGATGGTTATGTCGTGTATTGTGACGCGCCGCATCGGGTCGATGTGTTGACGCAGCATGGCAGGTTATAGCATATGTATCCCGACACCGAGGAAACACGAGAGGAACTACCCCACCCATGATTTGGAGTCGGCGTGATTCACGCCAAGATCCGAGGCACTATTTGTATGGGGTTCACGTGGATATTTATACGCACCACAAGAGCCTCCAAAGATATCTTCAGCCAGAGGAGTCGAACTTACGGCTGCAGACGGTGGTTAGAGTTGCTTAAGGATTACGATGTTGATATCCCGTACCACCCGGGAAGGCCAATGTTGCGCGATGCTCTTAGTCGTAGGTCGACGGGGAGCCTATCAGATGCGCAGCTAGAGAGGAGGGACATGGTTCGTGATTTACACCGCCAGCGAGCCTTGGTGTCCGCTTGATTGATTCCGATAGCAATGGGGTTAGAGTTCGCGAGGTTGTCGAGTCTTCCATCGCCGGCGAGGTGAAGAGGCAACATTCGAGGATCCGCTTTGATTCGATATCGCGATACGCCTCTTCGTGAGGGCGCGGTCCTGAGGTAGCACCACGGGGTGCTAAGGTTCGAGGCGCATCGTGTGTTCCGTGATGTTTCAGACTTCGCAGAGTTCTTGGGAAGCACACACGCTGCGTTACTTCATCCATCCGGTCGACCAAGATGTACCACGACCTTAGATCCGTATTGGTGGGATGGTCAAGAGACGTTGCGCAGTTCGTAGCTCGCCCATGTTGTCGCAGTGAAGGTAGAGCACCGCAGGCCCGTGGTTTGTTCTGACGATTTATCGAGATCCCGACCGAAGTGGAGGTAATCAACATGGACTTCATCACGAGATTACCTCGCACTCGTAGGAGACATGATTCTATACGGGTTATCGTCGACAGTCGATTTAAATCAGCCCACTTTCTTCCCGTCAGATCGACTTTTTCTACCGAGGATTATGCCAGACTTTACATCCGAGAGATCGCTGATCGCATGGAGTCCCTACTCGATTATATCGCATGGAGCCCGCCACGCTAACTCGGAGGTCCTTCCAGGGGTTTAGGGACGCAGTGAGCCCGAGTAATCGCATTTCATCCACGCACGCACGACAGCAGAGCGCACTATCCGCACTCTCGAGGATATGCCGAGCCCGTGTTATTGACTTCGCGGTAGTTGGGAGGATCATTTGCCTCTAGTTGAGTTCGCAGAGATAATAATAGCTACCACTCCAAGATTCGATGGCGCCTTATGAGGCCTTGTATGGGAGGAAGTGCAGACGCCATAGTTGGTTCGATGGGCGAGGTGCGGCTGGGACCAGATTTGGTGCAAAGCAGTGATGGATAAGGTGAAGCTTATCCGAGCGGCTATCGACAAATGAGTCGATGTAAGTCGATGCGCAGATCATCGTCGTCGACATCCGGAGTTCGCAGCTGATGATTGGGTTTTTCTCGGTGTCACCCACGGCGGTGTGATGAGATTCGAGAAGGCGGGAAACTCAAATAGTGTACATCGGGCCGCTTCGATTGTCCGCAGGTAGGCAAGGTTGCCTATGAGTTGGATCCGCCGTCCGACCGGAGGCAAAGGCATCCGGTTTTTCACGATCTACGCCGGCGAGATGTATCGGATCCATCTAGTGGTACACCCGACGACGATGTCCGTGTGACCGGCGGGTTATCGTATGAGATTCCCATAGCGATAGTCGATCGTCAGTTAGCGCTCGCGACGAAGGACGTGGCTTCCGCCAAAGTCTTGTGGCGAACGAGCTCGTGGAGGAGATGACGTGGGAAGCCGAGGAGGACATGAGGCAGAAGTATCCTCACCTATTCCCACACCTCCGTAATTCACTTTCCTACTTGTAAATTTTCGTTATCATTTACGCTAAGTGTTGTTACGTGGCGCGTGTGGCATTTGCAAATCGCTAAGTTATGAAGAATCTAATCGTTAATCGCTTTGGGAAGGAACATTCGACGAATGTTTCTAAGGGGGAGAATGTTATACCCCATATTTCCGCAGTATGTACGTAAGTGGAATACGCATAAAAGTCTAGCCTTAAAGTTTAGGCAAAACGCTTTTTTAGGCACAACTCACAAAACGAATAGTTTTCCGACAAACGCTTCCACACTTTCGTAGGTAAATTCCGCTATGCCATTTCTAATTTTTATGGATTTTTCCGAGAGACGAAAACATTTTGGATTAACGGAGGCGACACTTGTCACCCTCCAATTGATGGACTTGAAATCGCCCATTTGGACGATTTGGGCTGTGAGGAACACGCTTTTTGTGCCTTGTGCACAAGTCGCGAGTTAGTAGGATATTTGTGTATAGTTAATCCTCACCCTACACTTGCCTTGCACTTGTCTAAATCTTGGCCATTGGTTGGCCACTTCTTGACCTATAAATACCCCCCTTAAGATGAAGAGTTCTTCATCCACAAATTACTTTCCAAGTCTTGACAATCCTCCCTTCTCCCTTATTAGCCATTTCGTCCAAGCCCTCTTCCCCCTCTAGCCTAAGTGGCCCTTGGCCGAATACCCCTAGCCTAGCCAAAAATCTACCCCCCCTCCCTTGGTAGAAAAGTTACCTTCTTGTATCGTTATAATTCCCAAAATACCCTAGCCCAAATACCTTAGTACTTATTAGAAGTTGTGAAGAACTTCTAAGGTTCTTGGAGCATACAACTTAGGAGCAAAACCTTGCTCAGGCGCGACTTTTTCTAGGATATTATTGGGCTTACCGAGGTAATAATCCTAACCCTCTTTTGTATTAGAGAATGCATACTGTAGAAGTATAAGAATAAGTATTAATCACTTAGAAGGGTTTAAAAGAAGAATAATCAAATTGTACTTACATAGGACTGTTTTCACAGTAGACTTATATAGCTCACCGGTAGGGAAGGTCGCCCGACTTACCATAGAATTATGAACCCCTGTTTAGAATGACCTTCGAGTAGTCTTTGATAGATATCCGTGACTATTATAGGTCGACTCTCTCGCGACATATTCAACTCAAGTGTGGTTTTCACGGAAGGTATGTGATTCTTCCTAAAGATGATATTTTACAATATATATAAGCGGTAGACGCATACGTGTTAACTAAAATATAACTACGGCAATGTCTTTGACTTAAGCTCGAATAATACTTACAATGCCTCACAGCTTAAGCTCGAATAATACTTACGAATGCCTCACGCTAAGCCCGAATAACACTTACTAAGAATGCCTCACTAGCTTAAGCCCTAATAATAAAGATCCGGAAGTATTTTTAAAGAATCGAATCTTTTTTAAGAAGACTAATTGGTTTTTAAACGAAGCTTAAGAGTTATACTAACCTTATGGGAGGTTAAGTATAACCACTTAAGATTGATAAAAGAAACAGCTTGCCTATGTGTTTATAACAGACTTATATTGAATTGTGAAAAGAATAATAAGATGGTTTGATAAGTAGACATGATATGATGCTATGTGTGTTAGTGTCTTGTAACATTTGTGAAAAAGAGTATTCTTGTTGTGATTATGTTGTTTAAAGATAAGTTGTAATGTTAGTATACTATCACTCACCTCTTGAGATGATAGGGGTTGTCGCCTCCGTCGCGTGGTAGACTCAGCGATGCGGGACCATGATTCGAGAATACCTCATGCGGGTCCAGGGGGCCTATGCGGAGCTACGAGAGTTCCGAGTTAGTATGCGGGTTATACCTCACGCGGCCCATGTGGCCATGCGGACAACGAGTCCAGACGACGCCGAGGATTAGCTACCCTCGACGCGGGGTTATACCTCATGCGGGCCCGTGAGTGGCCTATGCGGACTCGGAGTCGAGATTAGGCTTGCAAAATGATGATATGGGCAGTGGCCTGCTTTCGATCATTCGCGACCTAGACAAGACCTATTACGATTACCTATTGTTGCTCTTGTTTGTGATGTGTCACTACGTGCGGTTTCCTTGGTTGTTTCACACATATTTGTAAACTGGTTTTAAAAATGATATGCTTTCATTTAAGTACTTTACAGCTTCACATACTTAGTACTGTTATCGACCTCCCCGGGGCCGCGTTCATGCCGCAGGTAAGGGCAAGCGGTGCTAGATCCGCATCCTCAGGATCTCTACGTTGGTGTCGGGATCTCCATCTCTTGGAGGCTCTACTTTTGGTATGATCTCCCTGTTGTAGATAGTTTTGTCTGATCGAGGTATGGCGGCCCGTCCCGCCATAGTTGTATATTTCCTTAGAAGTGCGTAGTCATGTTTATGCGATTATCGGATGTATCGCTAAACCATGATTATATATATACGCCAAAGGCGATGTTTTCTCACATAAATCGTGTCTTATTTTATAAACTGTTTCATGTCTTGCTTTATATTTCCGTGATTACTCGATGTATGACTACTTGGGTGCCGTAGGCACGATCCACTAACCGGTCGTGACATATACCCCCGATCCGAACAATCTTACTAATTCACATCATGAAAGCTACCACTTCCATCTCACACTACCCACGGACTTATCACACAAATAAATCCCACGTATACCACTACTCCGATAAGTGGTCAAACATAAAATAAATCTTTAATCTCAAGACGACCTTACCCTAAGGTCTCGCCGTGACATAGTCTAAGGTTCACACTTACCATGCCCCCATCGTAACCTCCCAACTAAACATGTTTTCAAACTCACAATTAACACAACGCTATTCGCATAGCACATAATAATGAGACCATCATAACAAGCATACCAAAACTCTGAGGGTTAAGGATATACACAAGCTACCGCCCACTCTAATCATAGCCTGCCGCAGGCGCATAATCAGGGCGCGGCGAACCAGCCATCGATCCAGAGGTGAGTCGTAACATCCGTGCTACCCTTGGCCGGACAATTATCGCAAAATGGCCCCGCTGGCCGCAAAAATAACAAGCTCCCGCACCACGACACTTCCCGAAATGCGTCTACTACATCGACCACACCGAGGTAGGTGACGCGATCCGCCAACACCCTTACTTCGAAACCAACCTCGAGCTCGACCGCCTCAAGACGGAGGACCACTCGCACAGCGGGGTACAAAACTAGTTCTGCCGAGGCGTCCGCCTCGAAGTCGCCAAAAGACCTCGATGTCACGCCTCTTCGCTGATCTGTCATTCCGTGCGACCTCTCCGTACCTCACATCCTAGCGCATGAGTCGCATGCGGGCAATGTCCATGCCCTACCGGGTGGCTACTCCGAACATGCCTCGACATGTAATCATCGAGCCTCAGAACATATCGGTGCACTCGATCCTCCATACTAGCTACCAACGCTGACGCATCGCCAATGAGTCGAACTCCACATTGTACTCCGAACCGCACGCCCGCCTCGTTTAAGCATCAAAAATCTGTTTACCCGCGCCCTCCTCATCCGCGAGGCAAGAAGTGCGTGAGAAAGCCGAAAACTCATCCCATACTGCCGAGGTGCATGCTCTCCCGAAAGCTCCTATGAATCAAACCAATCGATTGCGTATCACGCAGCCGATGCGAACCAAAGGTCACAGACTGGTTTCAAGCCTTGATCACCCGCATGATCTCAGAATCGCCGGATGAACTCGCGGATCATCCTCGTGCCTCACCCATAAAACTGCGGCTACAACTCGTAAAGTCCCGTAGCCTCAAACTATCTCGCTCGGGCGAACCACCGTGCTATCGAATCGAATCGCCAGATTCACCTATCCTCATATTCGCCACGACTCGCCAAAGAATCGCCATCTCCTTGTAACCCATCTCTCTCGCCTGCATCGGTGGACTTGGAGGCTCAGTATCGCGGTCTCAGCAGCCTATTGCCGCGCTCTAACTCTGCTGGGCCGGGCGGCGCCACAAAACCGCCGTCAAGCACAACCTCGTGTATGCGGGCTGCGCTGCGTACTCTCAGTATCTCACTAGCGGCACCTGCCGCTTTGCCCTTCGGGCTCGGTTTGCACTAGCGAGGCATAAGCGTAAAAACGAGATACGTGGAGGGTCCAACTTACAACACACTAAGGCACGATCTCTGAATGAGAAGAATGGAAACTAATCCTAAATGTCCTATAGCCTCGATTATAGATGTGGTGCACAACACACCGATAATCAAGACTACTAGACACTGCTCGTAGACACTTTCCGAGGATTAATCGCTCGATACCACTTTGTAACGATTCGCTCGGGGCGCATCGTGCCTTACCCCGCACCGTAGGATACATACATCGAGAAAATCAGCGAACATAAAACATGAAATATTTAACAAGAGATATAATAAATAAACAGGCAACCAAAACAGCTTGCCTTCCGATATACATAAAACACGAACAGCTTTAATCCTTTACAACCCCGCCACAAGATTACTGCACTTAAGATTTACAACGACTATGACGACAGAGGCCACGCCATACCCCGAATGTACAAGAACCTACAACTCGGGAACACATGCAAAAGATAAGCCTCAAGAAGCGAGCTTCCCAATACGCTGAATGGTGATCCTAAGAGGGGATCCACGGCCGATGTACCTCTACTCGCGCAGATTGAACGCGGCCTGGGCGAGGTCAAGACAACAGTACAGTATGTGAAATCAGAAAAATATCAGTAATGAAATCATACTAGTCTATATAAAGCAGAGACATGTATGATAACCCAACTCTGATCACAGCATAGCAATCATATCGATGAGGACTCACGCCTCAAGTCATCACTAAATATAACTATGGGTCTCACGCCACAACATCAATCATGTTCGCATCATGGCCGCGTGCCCGGAATGTGCCGGTGTAGACATGTCCATGATGCAACAATAATACCAATGCCCCACGGCCACGCCGGAATTCTACCTCGGTGTAGCGACACATCCATGTGACATCAACAATAATATCTTGGGTGATCAACCACGCCGCACGGCCACATGCCCCGAATTCTACCTCGGTGTATACGTCCATGTAACCACAATAACATTATATCGGGTAATCAACCCGACCGCACGGCCGCGTGCCGGACTCTGCATCGGTGTAGGCATGTCCATGTGACATCAACAACAAGACAATAATCAAAATGGAAACATACGTGGAATTCTCCATCACCGCCAAAGACGTCCAAGTAAGTTCTCAATAAGTCGACCGCCTCTATCGAGAGACGCCAGAATACGTAAATACCACACTTGCACAACAAAGGCTATCATCAAGCATAGGCAAGTTTCACACAACTCAAGTACTTTCATTTTATGCCAAAGTCCGGTTTTTAACCCCAAAGTACTACATCGTTAAGTTCTTTTAAAAGAGATCCATTTCTTTATAAAAGTCACCCGACACGTAGTATTAGAATGACCAACCCACCTTCCTTTTCAAAACCAAGTATGAACATTCTTTCCTAAGTTCGGTTTGCCTAGTTTCAATTACTCAAGCTTCTTATTTTCAAATGGTTTCATAGTTCCCAAACTTAATCATTTGATTCCTTTTTAGAACAATTGAGTAACCTATGTCATATATGTGAGTAGTTTATTCTTGTTATAACGATCTTATTACAGCAGCCATGATCTAGAAAATGTAATATCATTTTGTCTTATCTTAGCTTCTATGCAGATGGAGGTTTCTCTTGGTTTTAATACAACACATCATTATTCAATACATTTTCCTTTTATTAACGCCGCGATGGTCCTGTCGATACACATTCTCGATTCGAAATCGATGAAACATTATCCCTTTAAAACCAAGTACTCATTACTCACGAATGAGGTTTCACACAAACATTCACATTAAAACAAATAAGTTAAGTCTCTTATCTTATAAGATCAAGTCTCTTAACTTCTAACATCAAGAAACCATTTTCACTTACATAAGGTCGTTATAACTAACTTCCCATAAAGCTATTATAACACCATGTTTTAAACCAACCAAATCACTTAGCACACGTACGCCTACCGCACTACATAGTTCACAACAATCATGCTAGAAAAGATAGGAAGAGGTTCACATACCTCGCGACGAGTATCGACTAATAGCAAAACGCCCAAGTACTACAACCTGGCCCTTTCCACCGAGGTAGAATACGCTACTCTTAGTACTTTCACTATAAAGGTCACAAACGTCTATTAACTCCAAAACACAAGTCTACTGCAATACAGTCCTATGTAAATACAGTTCAGTTCAGTTCTTCAGGCTTAAGTCAAAAGACATTGCCGAATACTAAGTAGTTCCATATATAGTATACTTCAACTATATATTCAACCAAACATGTAATTTCCAATTACAATAGAGGACAAGATAATTACCTCGATAAGCCCAAAATTATCCAAGTTATAATGTCGATCTGAGCAAGGTTTAGCTCCAACTCAAGGCCCAAACCACTCGAACAACCCTTAGAAGTTCTAACCAACTTCTACTCAAATACTTCAACCAACTATGAAGATTTCCTTAGGGTTTCGGTTTGAGACTAAAGGACAAAGGTAGTATTTAGGACTCTACGTAAAGAGGTATCTTTGGAATACTACAAGGTACAAGGCTAAGGTATTTTGGGCATTATAACAATACTAGGGAGTATTTGAATACCACGAGGAGGGTATTATACGAAACAACTAGGCTAAAGTGGGGTACCCCTGGCCAAGCCTCACAAAGGGAGGAAGCCTGCCAAGCTCCTCGGGGTAGACGCTTTGGACGAGAACAACACTAAAGGGGGGAGGATATTTCAAGACTTAGAATGAAATGAGGATGAAGAAAAAACCTTCAAGCAAGGGGTATTTATAGGGACACCAACGACAAGATCAAGCCATGAGGGGCAAGTGGATGGCGAAGATTGGCACAAGTGCACCCTAACCTACTCCTTAAATCCTCACAAAACAAAGACCCATGAAAAGGGCCTAAAACCTCCTACCGTGGCCTCTCAAATCACAACGAGGTGACAAGTGTCACCCTCCCGTTGGTCCAAAAATGTTCCGCATTTCGGAAAAAATCCGCAAAAATACAAAACGACATAGCCGAATTTTCCTTCGCAAGTTACGCAAAACGTTTAGTCGAAAACGACTCTAACCTGTTGTGCACAAAGGTAAAAATCGGCCAAGGTGCCACATGGGGTGACACGTGTCGCCCGATTCGCCTGAGAATATTTCATCTTGAAAATATCCAAATTACCGGAATCTCAAAACAAAGCGGGCCCACAAAACCGTAAATTTCTCCGTGGGCCCCACGTGACCATTTCCAAAATAAAATCTCAAAATTCTAATATAATCTATGAAGTCCAAATACCAAACTGGGAATCCAATTCCCATTAACGAACCTTTTTCTTCACAAATAACCGGAAACTTTTCCGTCGAAAACTCACATCTTTCTTTCTTTTCAAAATTTCGCCAGACTTCAGACGCACGCCCTCACATACATACCACGCAACTACGGTATAACAAGAGCACTTCACCGAGCATGGACATTGCCCGCATGCAGCTTATGACTTGGATGTGAGGAGCTTAGATCAGCGGAATGGCCAGAGATCGAGAAGAGGCGAGGCCGTGGTCCTTTGGTGACTTTCGAGGCGGACCGCCAAGCAGCGATTATGCGCCTCCGCCAAGAAAGTGGTCCCACCGTCGTCGGACGCTGGGATATTCGAGAGGTCGGGGCTCCCGTGTTTCAGATGTTCGGGAGTAGGAATGCTCACGGATGAGGCACCCATATCCCATTGTGGCGTTGTGGTAAAGCCCATAGGGGAAATGTAAATCGGGTTGGGAGATTGTTATGCTTGCGGCCCAATAGGCCATTTGGCGAGATCGTCCGGTGTGGGTAGCAGTGGGATAGCACAGACTACGATCGATGTTCTTCACCTTCCATAGCTAGGCGGATGTTCATACAGCAGGCCACAATGGCAGGTCGCGGAAGTTCCCGATTTTAGGCCTTTGAACCGCCATTTTCAGTATATCCTTAACCTGCAGAGACTTGTATGTATTGATGTTTTGATGATGTGTTATGTTCGGATAGCTTTGTGCTAAAATGCGATTTAGAAGCTAAGTGAAAATGATGAACCTTAGAATACTACGATTGAGACCTTAGATGTAAGGTCGCCTGAGTACAAGATTTTGTGGGTGATCTTTGTCGGAATGTATAAGTATCGTGAAGTAATTTTGGGAAAATTCCTTGGGTGGTGTAAAGCGGAAGTGGTAGCTTCCATGACTTGACAGTAAGATTGTTGGGATCGGGAACGAGAGTTTGGCGCGATTATGAGTCGGGTTGAGGACCATTCGCGGGTCAACCAGCCACATGGCCCGCGGGTCACTGAGGTCCCGCCAGGTGGTAAGATCACGAGGGTGCTAGGCCCAAGTCTGGGTAATCATTGTACGAGTCCGAGTGTTCGAGAAGAGTACTACGAGGAAGGAAAGAAGTGAACATGTGCTGAGGGGTGGAAGTGATCATTTTTGTAAAACGAATGTGCGAAAGGAGTATCCTTTGGACCAGAAGCAAGAGTTGGTATGGTTTCGCATCGTCGAGGTGATTCCTCGTTGGCTTGGATTTAAGTATTTTCGCGCATGTTATTTTTGTGGCCAGGTGTGGCATGTATGGTTTCGTAAGTATAGTGGTGAAGACTATACCGGCGCGTGTATGTTTTGAGACTTAGAAAGAACATTCAGGACGAATGTTTCTAAGGGGGGAAGAATGTTATACCCCGTATTTCCAGAGTATGTACGTGAGGATGTACGTATAAAAGTTTGAGCCTTAAAGTTAGGCTAGGACCGAAATTTTGTGCACAACACACAAAAAGAATCGTTTTCCGACGAAACGTTTTCCAAACTTCGCGAAGGGAAAATTCCGGCTATGTCATTTATTATTTTTGCGGATTTTTCCGAGAGATGAAATATTTTGGACCAACGGGAGGGTAACACTTGTCACCCTCAAAGGACGGCAACATGGGCATAGGTGGGACGATTTTCTTGGCTTTTCTTTAGTCAAGGTTAGGTAGGATATTTTGTGTAGTAGATGGATAAGGACACATGGGTGAATCCACACCCTACACTTGCCTTGCACTTGGCTTCATCTTGGCCATTGGCTGGCCTATAAATACCCCCCTAACTTGAAGGTTTTCTTCATCCACAAATCATTCTAAGTCTTGAAAACCCCCCTCTCCCTTGGTAGAAAAGTTGTCTTCCAAGTGTAGTTACTATTCCAAAATACTTTAGCCCAAATACCTTGTAGTATTTTCCAAAGTTACCTCTACCTAGAGCCCGGAAATACTACTATATTCCCTTAAGTCAAAAACGAAACCCTAAGGAAAGTCTTCACAAGTAGTTGAAGTATTAAGTAGAAGTTGCGTAGAACTTCTAAGGTTTCGAGCGAATGAGCACTTGACAGAGCTAAACCTTGCTCGGATCGACATTAAACTTGGATAATTTTGGGCTTATCGAGGTAAATAATCTTGTCCCCTATAGTAATTGGAAATTACATATTGTTGTAATATATAGTTGAAGTATACTATATATAGAATGAATATTGAAAGGAATCGAATTGTAATTACATGAAGGATATCAAAGAATAGAATTGAACTGCATTTACATAGACCGTATTTACGATAGACTTGTAGTATTCTTGTGAAGTAGAATTGTACACGTCGGATTAGGCGTATACCCCCTCTCGGGAGTTGTTGTCATAGCGCCTCGATGAGAGGAGATTTCTGTGATTTGGGGGATGCCACAATTTTCTCAGAGAATATTCTACGATGAGATCTAGATGTTAATAGCGCGCTTGTGGCCTTTATAGGTCAAGTACTACGTGTGGCGTGATCTACTTGGCTAAGGAGTAGCCGGCGGTTTGAGGTACTTGGAGCGTTTTGCTATTAGTCGATAATCGTCGCGAGGTATGTGAACCTCTTCCTATCTTTTCTAGCATGATATGTGTATAACTATGTAGTCGGTGAGACGTCATGTGTTAAATGAATTTGGTTGGTTTAAAACATAAGGTGTTATAACGGCTTTATGGGAAGTTGGTTATAACAACTTTATGTAGGTACGAAAATGGTTTGTGGTTTTTAAAAGATAACTGGTTTGACTTATAACTGGCTTGATGTGAGATAATAAAGAACTTGAAGTATTTCGAAAGAATCATTTTGAAAGAAGAATAATACTTGGTTTGTGAAAGCTTAAGAGTTATACTAGCTTTATGGGAAGTTAGGTATAACGACTTAAGGAAGATAAAAGGAATAATGTTTTACTGATTTCGGAAATGAGAACAAGTATCGAACAAACCACTGCAGCGTTAATAAAGGAAAATGTATTGATTAATTAAAACCAGTAGAAACCTCCATCTGCATAGAAGCTAAGATAAGACAAAATGATATTACATTTTCTAGATCATGGCTGCTTTAATAAGATTGTTATAAACAAGAATAACATACTCACACTTAAGACATATGTTACTCAATGGTTTTAAAAAGAAATTTCGTTTTTAAGTGATTAAGTCTATGGACTATGAAACCTTCTAAAATAAGAGACTTGAATGTTTCAAATTAGGCAAACTTGAACCTTTGGAAAAAAATGTTGTTACTTGATTTTAAAAAGGGGAAGTGTTTTGGTTTACTTAAAAATGTTAGTCACTCTATTTTTATACTACGGGTATCGGGTGACCTTTGTAAAAGAAATGGATCTTTAAAAGGAATTTAACGTACGTAGTACTTTAGGGTTAAAACCCGGACTTTGACATAAAATGAAAGTACCTTGAGTTGTGGGTAACTTGCCTATGCTTGTTGTTGTGTAACTTGCCTATGTTTGTTGTTGTGTAACTTGCCTATACTTGTTGTGATAGCCTTTGTTGTGCAAGAATTGTGTTTCTATACTATCGCGTCTCTCGATGGAGGGTCGGTTGACTTGTTGAGAACTTACTTGGACGTACCAGCATTGACGGAAGATTCCACGGGTATGCTTCCATTATTATTGTTACATGGTCATGCCTACACCGATGATGGATTCTGTGGGCATGTGACCATTATGGTTATTTATGGCGAAGTATCGTGACTTACGGTTGTGATCTGGTGGTTAGCTTTGGTTACTTGCCCCGTCGACTACGTGGCGCAGTGGATCTGGTATAGGTTATCGCCCTTGCCGCGTGTAAACCGGCGAAGTATCGTGAGTTACGGTTGTGATCTGGTGGTTAGCACAGTTACTTGCCCCGTCGGCTACGTGGCGCGGGGAGGATCTCGGTAGAGGCTCTGCCACGCGTGTCGACCGCGAGTCAGTGTTTGGATGGAGCTTCGTGACTTACGGTTGTGATCTGGTGGTTAGCCTGGTTACTTGCCCCCGTCAGCTACGTGGCGCAGGGAGGATCTGGTAGAGGCTCTCGCACTTGCCACGTGTCAGCTTCATGATATGGTTGTTAGTTCGGTTGTTATGACTCAGGTGGGACCTGGTGTTCATATGTACTTCTTGGTGTGATTATATCATAGATCGCGATGAGGAAAGGTATTCCACGGGCATGATTGATGTTGTGGGCGTGAGACCCATTGTTATATTTGAGTAATGACTTGAGGGCGTGAGTCCCTGACTTGACATGACTGTTTATGTATTTTGGATTGTAGTTTGGTTATCATACATGTCTCCTGCTTTATATAGACTATTATGATTTCATTTCTGATATTTCTGATTTCACATACTTGGTACTGTTGATCGACCTCCTTGAGTGTGTTCATCAGCGAGTAAAGGTACATCGTCTGCTGATCCGCTTATAGGATCACATTTCAGCGTATTGAAGCTCCGTTCCTTGGAGGCTTATCTTTTGGTATGTTACCACGAGTGCAGCAGGTTCTTGTACATTCAGGGTATGGCGGGGCCACTGTCGTCATAGTTGTTGTAAAAATCTTAGAGTGCATGCCTTTGTTGTGGGCAGGGTTGTAAGGATTGTAACTGTTCAAATGTCGATATATATATATATGCAGAAAGGAAACCGTTTTGGTTGGCCTATTTTCTTTTATCTTGATCCATATCTATTGGTATGTTTAAGTTTTTATTTCCGCTGGTTTTTCTCTGATGTTGTATCACTAGGGTTCCCGGGGTAAGGCACCAGTCACGGGCCCCGGAACGGGTCGTGACAATAACAACACTAAAGCTTCCACCCATGGTCCAAAGGATACTTTCTTCCCATCTTCACTTATAAAAAGGACACTTCCATCTTCTTAACACATCTTAGCCTCTTTTCTTACTCGTCGTACCTTCCCTGTACACTCGAACTCTTCCTACTATACGTACCACATTTCTGTCATTGCTTCAGTTTCCAAAATCTCGGGGTTTCTATCTCTAACTTGGTCATCATTAACTGGGAACACTCTGGATGGATCTCCGATACTCTTTCGAAACATAGCAACCTGGGAGACCGGACGTACTGTCTCCTAAGTCGGACGGCAGTGCTAACTTATAGGCAACCTGGCCTATTTTACAAACGATCTGAAAATGCCCAAAGTACCTCGGGCTAAGTTTCCCCTGCTATCCAAATCTCGTCACACCCTTCCGGGGTGGTACCTTCAAGAAGACCCACCGTCAACCTGAACTCCAAGTGTCGACGCCGATTATCCACGACTTTGACTCAGGCTGCTAATAACTTCTTACGGATCGAACTTGTCCATCCGCTTTGAAACAAGTGGGGACCAACTATACGAACCTTGCCAACATCGAACCAATCGACCGACCTACACTTCCGCCCATATAAGGCTTCATAAGGCACCATCCGAATCTGAAATGGTAGCTATATAATACTACTCAACAAGAGGCAAATAATCCTCAGTACCTCGAAATCAAAACATCGGCGTAACTTTTGTCCTCAAATATGCGGATAAAATCGTCGTTCGTCCGTCGGCCGGTGAATGCAATCACGAGACTCACTGAGTTCCTAACCCGCTGGTAAAACCTCCGAAAAGAAATAGCCATAAAGCGGGCTCACTTCGCCATAAAATAAAAGTAGGAACCGTGCGAAGCCTTACAACCTGCGATATACAATATCTCGCATAACCTCCACCGAGTAAATGATCCCGACTAAAAGACAAGATGGGCTGACCCATCGCCCTACTCTGGTCGAACCCATCCACAAACTCGTACGATGGTTACCTAAACTTGGGCTTAACACCCTCGTGACCCTATCATCTAGCGGAACCACCTCAAACTGACCCCACCACATTCCGGGCTACGGGTTGACTCGTGATATGGCCTCAACCCGACCCACCAGACTAAACTCGTTCCACAGTCGGAACAATCTCCCTATACAAGTCGCGAGAACTGCAGTGGTCTCTAAGCCCGTCTACCCACTTCCCTTTCACACCACACGTGGACTTATCACGAAAATACTCGCGTGATACAATGTACCACGACAATGATCAAACGTACAATCCTTTACTCAAGATGGCCTTGCATCTAAGGTCTCCATGGTTATCTGTATTCTATGGCTCAAAATTTTTTCGTCCCCAGGCTTACCCATTTCAACTACCCATGTTTTCTAATCACACTTCACACCATGCTATCCGTAGCATTGCAACATGTACCCACCATAACAACATAAACAAGTCTCTTGGGGATAAAGATATCTCTCGCAACTCGCCTCACTTTCCCTTTGTCGCTCTAATCATAATCCTGCCCTGCAGGGCGCCTCGCTATAGAAGGTGATGAACCATCCACCGATCCCGAAGGTTGAGTCTCTACATCCGTGCTACCTCTGCTCGGACAACTCTCACCAAATGGCCTGTTAGCGCATGGCATACTGGTATCGAAGTAGTATGACACTCCCATAATGGAGTCTATCACAACGCCACAACGCAGGTAGGGTAACCTCATCGACTAACACCCCTTCTCCCGAACAAGCGAACTCGCAATCGACCGGTGGTGAGGCATCCCTCTTGTATCCCTCATACTTGGACATCCTCCCATCACATGGCCCTGACGGTCGCAAGTATAACAATCTCCCAACTAGCACGACACCCTGAGGACCATCTTCAGCTCTCGATCCATAGAACTCGCGACCGCAACTCGAAATCAGTCTCAGACTATCGGATCTAGGGTGAATCACTGGCACTGCCGGAACCACCGGCTCCCGTCCGTCCTCATTCCCAGCCACCAGCCTAGCTAGTAACTGGGCCATCTCCTTGAACTCATATCCTCGGCTCCTGGTCGTGGCACCGGAGGCTCAGGTATTGTGGCCTCAGTAGAAACTGCTGCCGCTCTAAACTCTGCTGGGGCTAGCGGCGTCATAAAACTCATCTTTTGAAGTACTATCTCAGGTAATGACCATGTTTGTGCCCTCGTAACCCTCCGTGTTCTACTCGTAGCTCCCTCTGGTGCCTTGCCGCCAGGCCCCAGTTGCCTTGCGTGGCGTAGCGGGTACATAAGAATCGCGCAGGAGTCCAACTTATAACACGACTCTAAGGCACGATCTGAGTGAGAAGAATGGAAACCAATCCTAAATATCACGTAGCCTCTGATTATAGATGTGGTGCACAACACACATATAACCAAGACTCTACTGAACACAGTCTGTAGACACTTTCCGAGGATAACCGGCTCGATACCACTTTTGTCACGACCACCTAGGGCGTGGTCGTGCCTACCGGGCACCTAGTGATACAAACATCAGAGAAAATCAGCGGAAATAAAAACTTAAGCATGGATCAAGACATAAAATAAGCAATAGGCTAACCAAAACGGTTACCTTCCTGAATATATATAAAAATTGAACAGTTAAATCCCTTACAAACCACGCTTACAACGATTACTGAGACCTCACAAGAATGTAACAACAACTATGACGGATGAGGCCCGCCATACCCCTGAATGTACAAGTATCTACAATGACAGGGGACTATACCAAAAGATAAGCCTCCGGAGAAATGGAGCTTCCCAACGCTGAACTGCGATCCTATGAGCGAGGATCAACAACCGATATACCTCTACCTGCGGCATGAACGCAGCCCCCCGAAGGAGGTCAGTACAACAGGTACCAAGTATGTGAAACTGAAAATATTGTAAATGAAATCACAACATATAAGCAGTCATGCCATGTCAGGGACTCACGCCCTCAAAGTCATCCCTCATGCCCGTGGAACTCATTCCTCACTGCCGGCAGTCTAGGTATAAATCGTGTGATATGTAACATGTCTCGGCCCATCCCATGGGACTCGAGGTGGAATCGCATGGTTACATTCCCGGTCCATCTCATGGACTCGGTGTCGGATCGTGTGGAATACATTCCCGGTCCATCCCATGGACTCGGTGTCAAATCGTGTGGAATACATTCCCGGTCCATCCCATGGACTCGGTGTCAAATCGGCCATAACATTTAAACCCTCTTTTAAGACATATTAAGATAATACCATGTTTTCCTTTTAAATCAAACTAAGGCAATATCATGCCCTCTTTTTTAAACCGAAACACTTTCCTTTTTATAATCAAGTAACAACATTCTTTTCCAAAAGTTCAAGTTGCATAACTTCAAATACTCAAGTCTCTTATTTTCGAAAGATTTCATAGTCCATAGTCTTAATCACTTAATAATGTAATCTCTTTTAAAACAATTTGAGTAACATATGCCTTATGTTTGAGTAGGTTATTCTTGTTTATAACAATCTCATTAAAGCAGCCATGATCTAGGAAATGTAATACAATTTTGTCTTATCTTAGCTTTTATGCAGATGGAGGTTTCTACTGGTTTTAATATAATTAATTATTTGTCAATACATTTTCCTTTATTAACGCTGCAGTGGTTTGTTCGATACTTATTCTCATTTTCGAAATCCGTAAAACATTATTCTTTAAAAACCAAGTACTCATTACTCACGAATGAGGTTTCACAACTTTTTAACAAAATTCATATCAAGCCAATTAAGTCAAGTCTCTTATCTTTCAAGATCAAGTCTCTTAACTTCTAAAATCAATAAACCATTCCTTTACCTACATAAAGTCGTTATAACTAACTTCCCATAAAGCTATTATAACACTTTATGTTTTAAACCAACCAAAACTCGCTTAGCACACGTACGTCTACCGTACTACATAGTTCACAACAATCATGCTAGAAAAGATAGGAAGAGGTTCACATACCTCGCGACGATTATCGACAATTAGCAAATAGCTCCAAAATCAGTAACTCGCTAGCCTTTTCTACCCTTCCAGTAGAATACGCTACTCGTAGTATTTCAACCTATAAAGGCCACAAAACGTCTATCAACCTCTCGATCTATTCGTAGAATATTTCCAAATACAAGGTTCTTTATTCTACGGAAAATTCGGCAGCACCTCCCCCCCCCCCCCACAACCACATAAATCTCCTTCTCTATCAAGGCCCGCTACCGAGCCAACAACTCCAAGGGGGTTACACGTCTAACCGGACGTGTACGATACTGCCCACAATAATACAACAAGTCTCAGTAAATACGGTCGATGTAAATCTGATTTAATTCTATCAATCTTCTATCCTCATATAATATACTCAAGTATAACTACTACAACATGTAATATCCAATTACAATAGGACATAGATCATTACCTCGATAAGCCCAAAATTATCCAAGATTATAAGTCGATCACGAGCAGCGTTTGGCTCCATATCCTTACGCTCGACCCGCTCCAAGAAACCCAGAAGTTTCTAAACAACTTCTCTTAACACTTCGTTATACCAGTATTTCAGTATGTATGCGTGGGGCGTGCGTAGAAAATTTGAACTTGAGAAAGTAGCTTGGCGAAATTTATTTGTGCACAACACCCTGTTAGAGTCGTTTGGCGAAGCGTTTTCACGACTTTCGTAGGGAATTTCGGCTATGTCATTTTTAATTTTTGCGGATTTTTAGAGACGAAACATTTTGGACCAACAAGAGGGTGCCACTTGGCACCTCTCATTAGTGGAGTGGGGCGGTAAAGGTGGCGAAAGTTGGCCTTGTTTGGTCAAGGGTTGGTAGGATATTTTTGTGTTAGATGGATAAGGTGCACTTGGCAAGATCTTGGCCTACACTTGCTATGCACTTGGCAAGATCTTGGCCATTGGTTGGCCTTGGCTTGTGCTATAAATACCACTCTCCCTTTGATGAATTCTTCATCCTTTCCACAAATCTTCTAAGTGTTAAAATCCTCCTCTCCTCTTGTTGACTCTCGTCCAAGAGCCCTCTCCCCTTTGAAAGGCCCCTGGCGAGAGCCCTCTCCCTCCTTGTAGTGTGGCGTGGGGTACCCCAAACCTAGTTGCTTTCGTATAATACCCCTCTCTTGGTAGAAATACTCAAAAGTATTGTTATAATGCCCAAATTACCTTAGCCTTATACCTTGTAGTATTCTAAGGTTATACCTATCTGAAAAGCCCGGATATACTATTATACTTCCCATCATCCAAACCGAAACCACAGGAAAATCTCCATAGTTAGTTGGAGTATTAAGTAGAAGTTGGTTAGAACTTCTAAGGGTAGTTTGGAGGCGGGTTGGGCGCATGGAGTTGGAGCTAAGCGATTGCCGGGATCGACTTTATACTTGGATAATTATGGGCTTATCGAGGTAAATATCTTGTCCTATTGTAATTGGAAATTACATGTTGTTAGATTATATAGTTGAAGTATGCTATATATAGTCTTGAACATAGTTATCGGCGATGTCTTGCGACTTAAGCTGAATAAAACTTACGGCAATGTCTTGCGACTTAAGCTGAATTTAAAGAAGAATCTTGGCGTAATTACATAGGGTGTATTACGGTGAACTTGTGTAGTAGTGCAGTGGAGTAGAATTGTACGTTAGGGTTAGATGTATAACCCCATAGGTTGGCTTGGTAGTGGCCTCGATAGAGGAGGAGATTTACATTTGTTGCGGGAGGTCTGCCGAATTTTACGTAGAATATTCTACGATTAGACCTAAATGTTAATAAAGCGCCTTGTGGCCTTATAGGTTGAAGTACTACGTGTGGCGCGATCTACTTGGCTTAAGGAGTAGCCGCGTTTGGAAGTACTTGGGCGTTTTGCTATTAGTCGATACTCGTCGCGAGGTATGTGAACCTCTTCCTATCTCTTCTAGCATGATATGTGTGAACTATGTAGTACGGTGAGCGTCATGTGCTAAATGTATTTGATTGGTTTAAAACATAAAGTGTTATAACGGCTTTATGGGAAGTTGGTTATAATGACTTTATGTTGGTAAGAAAATACTTGTGGCTTTTAAAAGGTAATCGATCCGAACTATAAGCGGCTTGTTATGTGTTAATAAAGAACTTGAAGTATTTCAAAAGATTTTTGAATCATTTGAAAGAAGAAGTAATACTTGGTTTTGAGAACTTAAGAGTTATACTAGCTTTATGGGAAGTTAGGTAATAACGGCTTAAGAATGTTTCTTGATTTGGAAATCGAATGTGTATCGACAAACCGCTGCGGCGTTAATAAAAGGAAATGTTTTGTGATTTAGTATTATTAAAATCAGAGAAACTTCCATCCGTAGAAAGCTAAGATGAGACAAAATGATGTTTCTAGATCATATCTTTGTAATAAGATTGCTATAAACAAGAATATCCTACTCACATATAAGACTTATGTTTCTCGGATTGTTTAAAAGAGAATTATATTCTTAAATGAATAAGACTATGAACTCTGAAACCCTTCTAAAATAAGAAAGCGTGAACATTGGAAATTAGGCAAACTTGAACATTGGAAAAGAATGTTACTACTTGACATTACAAAGAGAAGTAATTGATTTACTTTAAAAGATAGTCACTCTATTTTTATACTACGGGTATTGTGTGACATTGTGAAAGCGTATCTTTTAAAGAGTTAATGTATGAAGTACTTTGGGGATAAAACCCGAACTTGTGGGCATATAATAGAAAGTACCTTGTGTGTATGACTTGATTGTGTTGGTTTGTGATAGCCTTGTAATACTTTCTTGTTGATTGATAAGTAAACATGCTAGGATGCTACGTGTGTTAGTATCTTGTGATGTTTGTGTAAAGGGGTTTTCCTTTGTTGTGCTTATGTTGTTTAACGATAATTTGTTATGTTAGTATTTTACATCACTCATCTCTTGAGATGATTAGGGAGTTAAGCGCCTCCGTCGGGGTAGACTCAGCGGGTCGATGGACCTATGATTCGAGAATACCTCATGCAGGTCGAGGCTTTACGCGAGCTCTGAGAGTTCGAGCTAGTGTGCGTCCTTTATGGGCACGCGGTCCGTGTGGCCATGCGGTGCGAAGTCGGGGCGATCTTGGGAGTAGCTACCCTCGACGCGGAATACCTCATGCGGGCGATGAGATTGGCTATGCGAGCTGCGGGAAGTTCGAGGACTAGGCAGCACATTAGATCTGCGGGCAAGTGGCGGCTTTGATCATGTGACGGCCCAGACAGATCTTATAATCTGATTCATGACCTTGTTGGTGCTGTAGGTGTTAGTAGTCGGCTATGCCTTCGTACTTACCGTCACGGTGTTATTATAGCGCAGTGGGACACGGTGTTCATGTGTGTTCCTTGGTGCTTTTATATCATAAAGCTGCCGATGAGGAAGGTATTCCACGGGCATGATTGATGTTGTGGGCGTGAGACCCATTGTTATGTTTGAGTGATGACTTTGAGGCGTGAGTCACGACTTGATATGGCTTGTTTATTGGAATCGTAGTTTTGTTATCATACATGTCTCACGCTTTATATAGACTACTATGATTCCATTCTGATATTTTGAGTTTCACATACTCGGTACTGTTATGCGACCTCGCCCGAAGTGCGTTCATGCCGCGAGTTGAGGTACACGATCGTTGATCCTAGCTCTCGAGTCACATTTGGCGTTAGGAAGCTCCGTTTCTCGGAGGCTTATCGGTGGTATAGTCCCTGTCGTAGTAAGTGTTTACATTCGGGGTTTGGCGGGCCTGTCCGCCATGGTTGTCATATCATTCGTGAAGTGCATGAATCTTGTTGTGGCGAGTTTGTAAAAGGATTAAAGCTATTCGTATTGAAAAAGTTGTCATTTATATATACTTAGAAAGGCAAGTTTTTCTCAGATTATTGTTTCATATTTCATAATATGTCTTGTATCGTTTTATGTTCCGCTGATTACTCTGATGTTGTATCACTAGGGTGCCCGGGGTAAGGCACCAGTCACGGGCCCGGAATCGGGTCGTGACAACTTCAACCAATCTATGAAGATTTTTCTAGGGTTTCGTTTTGCGACTATTGGAATAAAGTGGTATTTCCGGGCTCCTAGTATTGAAATAACTTTAGAATACTACTATGGATATAAGGCTAAGGTATTTGGGATTATACAACAATACTTGAAGTATTTCTACACAAAGTGGGGGCTTGGGCGAGAACTTCACAAGAGGGGATTTTTGTGACTTAGAAACATTTAAGTGGATGAAGAAGTCTTGAAATCAATGGGGGTATTTATAGGAAAATCAATGGCCAAGATCTAGGCAAGTGTGTGGTGAGGATGGGGTACATGTGTGTAGGTAGTTGGCCAACCAATTGGGCTACCACAAAAATGGGACAAATGGCTTGCCACTTGTCCCCAATAAAACGTCAGCTAGGTGTCCATCTTGATTCGCCACATGGCCATGAGGGTGACACGTGTTGCCCCTACTCGTCAAAATATTTCATCTTAGAAAATATCCGCATGCCAAAATCCAAAATAAAGTGGGCCCCACAAAGTAAATTCTCCGTGGGCCCAGCGTGACCAATTTGAAATAAAATTCCATAATTCTCAATTATTCCAAAATGTCTGAATACCAATTGTGGGAATCCAAATCCCATTAAGTAACCTTTTGCCTTCACAAAATCGGAAACTTTTAGTCGAAAAATCACATCTTTCTTCCTTTCCAATTTTAATGTCGTATTCTCGCGTGCGTCCTCGTATACATACTCTGGAACTACGGGTATAACATTCTTCCCCTTAGAAACATTCGTCCGAATGTTCCTTCTAAGTCTCCCGACACATGCGTGTCAGGTATAGTCTTCCCTACTATGCTTACGAAACCATTTATGCCACATGGCCATAATACAACATACGCAAACTCACATCCGAGTCAGCGAAGAACCACCTCCAGCGTGTATAACAACACTAAAGCTTCCACCCATGGTCCAAAGGATACTTTCTTCCCATCTTCATAAAAGGACACTTCCATCTTCTTAACACATCTTAGCCTCTTTTCTTACTCGTCATTACCTTCCTGCTCGAACTCTTCCTACTATACGTACCACATTTCTGTCATTGCTTCAGTTTCCAAAATCTCGGGGTTTGTATCTCTAACTTGGTCATCATTAACTGGGAACACTCTGGATGGATCTCCGATACTCTTTCGAAACATAGCAACACAGGAGACGGACGTCTTGTCTCTAAGTCGGACGACAGTGCTAACTTATATGCAACGGCCTATTTTACAAACGATCTGAAAATGCCCAAAGTACCTCGGGCTATGTTTCCCCTACTATCCAAATCTCGCCACACCGCCGGTGGTACCTTGAAGACCACCGTCAACTTGAACTCAGTGTCGACGCTGATTATCCACACGACTTTGACTCTGCGCTAATAACTTACGGATCGCCTTCACCTTGTCCACATCCTGCTTTGAAACAAGTGGGGACCAACTATCGAACCTTGCCAACATCAAACCAATCGGCCAAGACCTACACTTCCGCCCGTATAAGGCTTCATAAGGCACCATCCGAATCTTGAAATGGTAGCTATATAATACTCACTCAACAAGAGGCAAATAATCCTCACGGCTACCCGAAATCAAAACAGGCCCATAACTGTCGCCAAATATGCGGATAAAATCGTCGTTCGTCCGTCGGCCCGAGGTGAATGCAATCACGAGACTCACTCGAGTTCCTAACGCTGGTAAAACCTCCGAAAAGAAATAGCCATAAACTGGGCTCCACCGCCGCCATAAAATAAAAGTAGGAACCGTGCAGCGCCTTACAACCTGCGATATACAACATCTCGCATAACCTCGTAGAGTAAACATTCTCGACTAAAAGACAAGATGGGCTGACCATCGGCTCTTTGGTCGAACCCATCCACAAACTCGTCGATGGTTACCTAAACTTGGGCTTAACACCTCGTGACCCTATCATCTAGCGGAACCACCCCAGTGACCACATTCGGACTCACGGGTTGACTCGTGATATGGCCTCAACCGACCAGCCGTACTAAACTCGTTCACGGTCGGAACAATCTCCCTATACAAGTCATGAGAACCTAGTGGTCTTCTAAGCCCATCTACCCACTTCCCTTTCACACCACACATGGACTTATTGTCACGACCCGACCCCGGGCCCGTGACTGGTGCCTTACCCGGGCACCCAAGTAGACATACATCAGAGTAACCAGCGGAATTTAAAACAAGACATGAAACAATATGAAGTGAGAAACAGTTTATCTGAGAAAAGCTGCCTATCGGCATATACATGTCACGACCCGATCCCGGGCCCGTGACTGGTGCTCTAGTGATGCAACATCAGAGAAAATCAGCGGAAATAAAAACTTAAACATGAAACAAGAGATATGATAAAAAAAACAGGCCAACCAAAACGGTTGCCTTCTTGCATATATACATAAATTGAACAGTTACATCCTTTACACAACCACACTTGCGCAGTACTATGACCTCTAGAATGTGACCACAACTATGGCCAGGGACGGGGCCACGTACCACGAATTTACAAGAACACAACTCGAAACATACGAAAGATAAGCCTCGGAGAAGCGGAGCTTCCCAATCTGTTGAACTTTGATCCACATGGCGAGGATCAACAACGATGTACCTACTGCGGCATGACGCGGCCCGAAGAAGTCGATCTGTACCAAGTATGTGAAGCTGAAAATCGTAAATGAAATCATAGTAGTAAAAATAAAGCAGAGGCGTATATGATAACCAAACTACATTACATAATATGGCGATCCGTCAGTCGAGGACTCGCGCCTCAAAGTCATCACTCGAATATAAATATGGGTCTCGCCCACCTCATCATATGTGCGTGGAATACCGCTCATTTGCGGCGATCTATGATGTAACACGAGATTACATGAACACGAGTCCACTGTGTCATAACCGTCACGGCAAATCTGAAGGCTAACTACCATATACCAAAGCGCGTCCTCAATGGCGGGGCAAATGAAAGCCAACTACGGATACCAAAGTCGTACCAAAATCTACATAACCATACCACGAAGCTGAAGGCCAAGTCACTTGACTACGGATACCGCGCCCACGTGGCGGTGGAGGCGAATCGAACTAACTACGTCTGGCCGGGAATCACGAGACCGTCACAAACCGAGCGGGCAAGTCGAAGGCTAACTACGGATACCAAGCGAATCGACCACGATCTCGGGGCAGCGAAACGAGCCAACTACGGATACCAAGAATCGGTAAAACCTCGTGGAGAGCTAGTCCATGGAATAATAATCACGAAGCGTGCGTGGAATGCTCGTCGCTGGATGCGTCAGTAAGATCATAACAAATTAGTCGGCCCTCGTGAGGCGGTGGTATAGAAATACAATACTAGCACGACAAGGCTATCACACGCAAACATAGGCAAGTTACACCTGACTCAAGGTACTTTCATTTTATGCGAAAGTCGGTTTTAACCCGAGTACTACGTACGTTAAATTCGTTTTAAAAGATCCATTTCTTTTACAAAGGTCACCCGATGCCCGTATTATCAAAATAGAGTGACTAACATTTTAAGTAAACCAAAACAACTTCCATACTTTCCTTTTTAAACCAAATTAAGACAATACCATGCCTTCTTTTTAGACCAAAACACTTCTCCTTTTAAAGTCAAGTTACCATTTTAAAACTAATGAGAAAACCATTCTCTTGTTTCATAAAGTCGTTATAACACTTTATGTTTTAAACCAATTTAAGACAAAACCATGTCTTTCTTTTAAACCAAAAACTCTTCAATTCCTCAAGTCTATTTTCTTTTAGAAATCAAGTTCCTTACTTTGGAAATTTAAGAAAATTAATGTTTGTTTATAATGATTCTTATTAAAGCAGCCATGATCTAGGAAATGTAATACAATTTTGTCTTATCTTAGCTTCTATGCAGATGGAGGTTTCTACTGGTTTTAATAGTAATTAATTAGTCAATACATTTTCCTTTATTCATTGCGATGGTTTGTTGATACTTATTCCCATTTCGAAATCAATATAATATTATTCCTTTTAAAACCCAGTACCCATTTCTCATAAAAGCGGTTTCCTGTTGTTTAACACAAACAAGTCCTTAATATTTCACATCAAGTCATTTATAAGTCAAGTCTCTTATCTCTTAAAAACCACAAACCATTTCTTTACCTACATAAAGTTGTTATAGCAAACTTCTCATAAAGTCGTTATAACACTTTATGTTTTAACCAACCAAATTCATTTAGCACGTATGCGTCTACCGTACTACATAGTTCACAAAAATCATGCTAGAAAAGATAGGAAGAGGTTCACATACCTCGCGGCGGTTATCGACAATTAACAAAGCGCTCAAGTACTATAACGCACTGGCCCTTTCCACCGCCAGTAGAATCGCTACTAGTACTTGAACCTATAATGGCCATAAAGCGTCTATCAACTTCTAGATCTCTTGGTAGAATATTCTAAATACAAGATTCCTTATTCTGAAAATTCGCAACACCTCCCCACAGTAACCATAAATCTCTCTCTACTGGGTCCGCCGGGCCAACAACTCAGAGGATTACCGTCCTAGGGCGTGTTCAATTTACTTGCGGATATACTACACTAGTCTCACGTAAATAATCGATGTAAATGATTCAATCCTTTCAATATTCATTCTACATATAGTATACTCAACTATACATTACTACAACATGTAATATCCAATTACAATAGGGGGATAAAAGATCATTACCTTGATAAGCCCAAAATTATCCAAGATTATATGTCGATCCTGAGCAACGTTTAGCTCCAATTCCTTACGCTCCAACCCGCTCCAAGCAACCCTTAGAAGTTTTTAAACAACTTCTCTTAACACTTCAACTCCAAAAAGTGAAGAACACTTAGGCTTTGATTGTGGCAACTCTCGGCCAAGGGGTACTTTAGTGGCTAGGGTGTGAAATCTTTTCTAACTTTTGGTTAATAATCTTTCTAATACACTAAGGAAGAACACTTAAAACTTTAAGAATTTTTGGACAATTTTTGCTCAAGAAACAAGGCTAAAGCCGAGAACTACAAGGAAAGGGAGGGAGTTTTTCAAACTTGGAAAACTCTAAGTGTGGATGAATTTTAGTCTTGCACTAAGGGGGTATTTATGTCACGATCCATTCCGGGGCCCGTGACTGGTGCCTTACCCGGGCACCCAAGTAGTCATACATCAGAGTAACCAGCGGAATATAAAAACAAGACATGAAACAATGTAAAATGAGACATTTTATGAGAAAAAGCGCTTTCGCGTATATATATAAACATCAAGTTTGGCGATTACATCCCAACTTTACAACATGACTACTGACCTGCAGGAATGTAACAACTATGGCGGGAGGGGCCATACCTGAATGTACATATATCTACAAGATCGGGAGAACCATACCAAAAGTCGAGCCTCGGAGAAGATGGAGCTCACGACACCAGTAGAGATCTAAGGATGTGGATCTAGCACTGCTTTCCACTGCGGCATGACGAAGCCCCGAAGGAGGTCGATTTGCCAGTACCAAGTATCTGGCGTAAAAATCAAGTAAAATCAAAGTATTTAAAACCATTTGCAAATACAACCAGTTCACGCGCGTAGTGCCTGACATAAACAAGAGCAAAATAGATATAATGTAGCTGGTCTTTTCTAGGCGCGAATGATCGAAGAAAGGCCAATCGCCCATAGTATCATTATGCGTGCCTAATCTGGACTTCCGCGATCCGCATAGTCATGGACCGCATGAGGTATTTCGCGTGAAGTAGCTAACCCGGTACCGCAGACTCGCGATCTGATGCATAGTCTCATAGACCACCGCGTACCGCGTAGTCAGGCGAAATCGTCGCGTCGATAAAACACCGAATGATCAATCACGGAACTCCGCGACTCGCGTGAGTCACGGACGCGTAGGCGTATAGACCGCGTCGAAGCAAGCGATATAACAAGTCAGGGGTATGTGATATAATAACAAAGCGGTCTTAACGTTTAACAACGTAAGCCTGACAAAGGAACCCCTTTACACAAAAGTTACAAGACACTAAGCTTAATAAATAACAATTTCTTTTATCTTTCTTAAGTTGTTATACCTAACTTCCCATAAAGCTATTATAACTCTTAAGTTTTTTGTTTAAAAACCAAGTATTACTCTTACATAAAATGATTCATAATTCTTTTGAAATACTTCAAGGTTCTTATTATTTAGACTCAATTCAAAAGACGTCAAGTAAAACCATGTTCAGTTAACACACGTACGTCTACCGTACTATATATATACTTTAAAATATCATGCTCAAGAGGATAGGAAGAATCACATACCTCGCTGAAAACCACCGCCAAGTCGAATATGTCGCTACGGAGTATCGACTATAATCCAAATACGTCTATCAGCGTCTAGACTATCTCGTATCTGATTCTAAGCGCAGGTTAACTATTCTACGGAAATTAAAAGACTTCCCTACTCGTCAAACTACTCAAGTCATCAGAACATCACCCTATGTAAATGCAATTTCATTTGTTATGTTATACCGTATTTCAGTATATGCGTGTGGCGTCGTAGAAAATTTGAACTTGTATTAAGGCTTGGCGAATTAATTTTGTTCACAACACCCGTTTAGAGTCGTTTTTCGCAAACGTTTTCCACGACTTTCGTAGGGAATTTCGGCTATGTCATTTTTAATTTTTGCGGATTTTCCGAGAGGCGAAGCGTGTTGGACCAACAAGAGGCGCCACTTGGCACCCTCTCATTGGTGGACTTCAAATCGTCCGTTGGGCGAAAATGGCTAAGCAGCGCGTTTTTGTGCCTTGGCACAAAGTCAAGGGTTGGTAGGATATTTGTGTTTAGTGAATCCTCACCCTACACTTGCCTTGCACTTGGCATCATCTTGGCCTTTGGTTGGCCATCCCTTGACCTATAAATACCCCTCCCTTTGATGAACTTCTTCGTCGAAAAATATTCTAAGTGTTAAAATCCCTCCTCTCCCTTCTAGAGGTTCTCGTCCAAAGCCTTCCCCTCCCCTTGGCGAGAGTTCCCCTAGTGGGGTAGGTAGAGGGTATACACCCCCTCCTTGGGGTGCTAGCAGTGGGTACCCCTAGCCTAGTCTGTTCCGTATAAGACCCCCCTCTCTGGGTAGAAATACTCTCAAAAGTATTGTTATACTGCCCAAATTACCTTAGTGATACCTTGTAGTATTCTAAGGTTATACCTTTACAAAAGCCAGTTATACTATTATACTTCCCGTCGATCACAAAACCGAAACCACTAGGGAAATCTCCATAGTCCGTTGGAGTATTGTGTAGAAGTTGGTTAGAACTTCTAAGGGTGGTTTAGAGCGGGTTGGGCGCTCGGTTGGAGCTAAACGATTGCCCGGGATCGACTTTAAGCTAGGATAATTATGGGCTTATCGAGGTAATTATCTTGTCCTCTATTGTAATTGGAAATTACATGATTGGTTGAATATATTGTTGAAGTATACTATATAGTCGAACTGAACGTAGTTATCGGGAATGTCTTTTGTCTTAAGCCGGATTAGGACTTACGGCAATGTCTTGCGACTTAAGCTGAATTTAAAGAAAAATCTTGGCTGTAATTACATAGGGTTGTATTCTGATGAGACTTGTAGTAGTACCGTGGAGTAGAATTGTACCGTTAGGGTTAGATGTATAACCCCTTGGTTGGCTTGGTAGCGGCCTCGATAGAGAGGAGATTTCTGTTGTGCGGGAGAATCTGCGAATTTTGGTAGAATGTTCTACGATGAGATCTAAATGTTAATAAGCGCCTTGTGGCCTTATAGGTTGAAGTACTACGTGTGGCGCGATCTACTTGGCTTAAGGAGTAGCGGTTGGAAGTACTTGGGCGTTTTGCTATTAGTCGATAATCGTCGCGAGGTATGTGAACCTCTTCCTATCTCTTCTAGCATGATATGTGTGAACTATGTAGTACGGTAGGCGACATATGCTAAATGTATTTGATTGGTGTAAAACATAAAGTGTTATAACGGCTTTATGGGAAGTTGGTTATAACGACTTTATGTTGGTAAGAAAATACATGTGGTTTTAAAAAGGTAATCGATTTGAACTATAAGCGCTTGTTATGTGTTAATAAAGAACTTGAAGTATTTCAAAAGATTTTTGAATCATTTTGAAAGAAGAAGTAATACTTGGTTTTGAAAACTTAAGAGTTATACTAGCTTTATGGGAAGTTAGGTATAACGGCTTAAGAATGTTTCTTGATTTGGAAATCGAATGTGTATCGACAAACCACTGCGGCGTTAATAAAAGGAAATGTTTTGACTAATTAAGTACTAATAAAACGGTAGAAACCTCCATGCATAGAAGCTAAGATGAGACAAAATGATATTTCTAGATCATGATTCTTTGTAATAAGATTGTAATAAACAAGAATATCCTACTCACGTATAAGGCTTAGGTTTCTCAGTTGTTTAAAGGAGAATTATATTCTTAAATGAATAAGACTATGAACTCTGAAACCTTTCTAAAATGAGAAACTTGAACATTGGAAATTAGGCAAACTTGAACATTGGAAAAGAATGTTGCTACTTGATTTTACAAGAGAAGTAATTGATTTACTTTAAAAGATAATCACTCTATTTTCATATACTACGGTATTGTGTGACTTTTGTGAAAGTAACGTATCTTTTAAAGAGTTAATGTATGAAGTACTTTGGGGATAAAAACCGAACTTGTTGACATATAGTAGAGAGTACCTTGTGTGTATAACCTGATTGTGTTGGTTTGTGATAGCCTTGTAATACTCTCTTGTTGATTGATAAGTAAACATGCTAGGATGCTACGTGTGTTAGTATCTTGTGATGTTAGTGTAAAGGGTTTTCCTCATTGTGCTTAAAGTGTGTTGATTATCACCGTTATGTTGGTATTGTACCTCTCGCCTTGACTTGTTTAGGAGGTTGGCGCCTCCGTCACGGGGTAGACTCGGTGATGCAGGACCGTGATTCGAGAATACCTGCATGCGGTCCGGGGATCCATGCGAACCACGGAGTTCGAGTTAGTTTGCGGCCCTTGTGGTCATGCGGTCTCGTGGCCATGCGGTTTGCGAGTCTAGGGCGATCTTGGGAGTAGCTACCCTCGATGCGGGGTTATACCTCATGCGGGCCTATGGCGTTGGCCTATGCGGATCTAGGAAGTTCGGGGCTAGACGCGCACATTTGATCTCGCGGTAGTGACCGGCTTTGATCATGTGACGGTGCAGACAGATATCATGATCTGATTTATGACCTTGTTAATGCGTAGGTGTTAGTAGTCGGCTATGCCTTCGTACTTACCTGCACGGTTTTTATTTGGACACGGTGGGACACGGTGTTCATGTGTATTCCTTGGTGCTTTTCTATCATGCATCGCCGGTGAGGAAGGTATTCCACGGGCATGATTGATGTTATGGGCTTGAGACCCATAGTTATATTTGAGTGATGACTTTGAGGGCGTGAGTCCCTGACTTGACATGATTGCTGATTGATTGTGAACTGTAGTTTGGTTATCATACATGTCTCTGCTTTATAGACTATTATGATTTCATTTACGATATTTTTAGTTTCACATACTGCACTGCATTATGCGACCTCCGAGGCTGCGTTCATGCCGCGGTAAAGGTACATGATCGTTGATCCTCGCTCTTAGGGTCACAGTTCAGCGTGTGGGAAGCTCCGTTCCTCCAGAGGCTTATCTTGGTATAGTCCCCTGTTGTTGTAGGTGCTTACATTCAGGGGTATGGCGGGGCCCTGTCCCGCCATTGTTGTCGTATCATTTCTTAGAGGTCTGTAGTACTGTTGTGGGTAGGGTTTGTAAAAAGGATTAAACTGTTCATTTGTAAAAGTTGTTATTTATATATGCCGAAAGGCAAGTTTTCCTCAGATTACTGTTTTGTACTTCACTTGTTTCATGTATGTGTTTTATGTTCCGTTGATTACTCTGATGTTGTGTCACTAGGGTGCCCGGGGTAAGGCACCAGTCACGGGCCCGGGTTCGGGTCGTGACACTATTATTTAATATCCTTCTATATCTTATACTCAACTCTTATCTATTCTTATATGTAATATCCAATTACAATAGAAGGACAAGAGTATTTACCTCGATAAGCCCAAAATTATCCAAGTTAAATGTCGATCCCGAGCAAGGTTTAGCTCTAATTTGCTCAGATAGCTCCAAGAAGCCCCAGAAGTTCTACACAACCTACTTAAATACTATAAGGATTTGGGGCTAGGCTATTTTGGAATAGTAACTATACTAGAAGGCAACTTTCTACAAAAGTGGGGTATTCGTGAAGCCTCTAGGAAGGGGAAGAGGACTTGGACGAGAGAGAAACTAAGGGGGAGGGAGTTTTTGAGACTTAGAGAATGAGGAGTGGATGAAGAAGTCTTCACTCAAAGGGGGTATTTATAGAACACTCAAGGGACAAGATCAAAACAAATGAAAGGTGGAGATTATGATCCAAGTGAAAGATGAGGTCTTCCAACCAAGTGTCTCCCACAACATTTGGACATATGTCCACCACAATATTGGAACACTTGCTCACCACAACAAAGAGCCATGTGGACTCCACTAACACACCAAAACCGTCCACCCCACCTACTCCCACTCACACAAAATCAACTTGCAAGACTTGACCAATTGACTTGTCCACTAGCCTCACCCAATTCGTCCAACCTAAGACAACTAAGGGTGACACATGTCGCCCTCCCATTGGTCCAAAATATTTCGTCTCTCGGAAAAATCCGTAATCGGTTAAAATATTAAAAACGTAGAATTTCCTTCACAAGGTTCGGAATCTTTTCTGTCGAAAGCTTACAATCTCACTCTTAACCTAATTAGGGTTTGTAAAAACGTACGTACGTCCTCACGTACATACTCCGGAAATACGGGGTATAACATTCTCCCCTCCTTAGAAACATTCGTCCCGAATGTTCCTTCTCAAGACAGATAATGATATAGGTCCTCACAACTAAAACAATTTGCAAATACCACACATGGCCACAATACAACACTTAAGCATAAATGGTAATTGAAATCAACAAGTAGGAAAGTAAGTTACCTGGAGGTGTGGGGAATAGGTGAGGGTACCTCCTCCTCATGTCCTCCTCCGCTTCCCACGTCATCTCCTCCCTGAGCTCGTTCCGCCACAAGACTTTGACGGAAGCCACGTCCTTGTCAGACGCGAGCGCTAACGGACGATCGATTATCGCTATGGGAATCTCTCATACGATAACCCTCGATCACTGGACATCGTCAATCGGGTGTACCCTAGATGGATCCGATACATCTCTCAAGATAAACATGGAAAACCGGATGCCTCGCCTCCGGATCGGACGGATCCAACTCGTAGGTGACCTTGCCCGCTGCGGACAATCGGATAAGGCCCAATGTACCTTGGTGAGCTTCCGCTCTTCGCCAAATCTCATCACACCGCCATGGGTGACACCTTCAGAAAACCCAATCATCGACCTCAAACTCTAGATGCCGACGGCGATGATCGTATACGACTTGCCGACTACGGTTGTCGATAGCGCTCTCGGATAAGCTTCACCTTATCCATCGCTGCTGAACTGTGCGGTCCCACTAACTGAACCTCGCCCACATCGAACCATCCTATCGGCGACCTGCACTTCCTCCCATACAAGGCCTCATAAGGCGCCATCTGAATACTGGAGTGGTAGCTATTATTATACGCAAACTCAACTAGAGGCAAATGATCCTCCCAGCTACCACAAGTCAATAACACGGGCTCGCAACATATCCTCAAGAGTGCGGATAGTGCGTTCGCCTGTCCGTGCATGCGAGGATGGAATGCGAGACTCGGGCTCACTGCGTCCTAAACCCTTACGGAAAGACCTCCAGTTGGCGAATCTGGGCTCTCTGTCGATATGATAGAAATAGGGACTCCATGCAGTCTGACGATCTCGGATGTAAAGTCTGGCATAATCCTCGGCCGAAAAAGTCATCCTGACTGGAAGAAAGTGGGCTGATTTCGTCAGCCTGTCGACGATAACCCAAATAGAATCATATTTCCTCGGAGTGCGAGGTAACCCTGTGATAAAGTCCATGTTGATTACCTCCCACTTCCAGTCGGGATCTCTATCGTAACAAACCACCGGGCCTCCGGTGCTCTATCTTCACTGCGACAACACGGCATCGAGCCACAAACTGAGCTACGTCCTCTTCAAGCCATCCGCAATACACCGATTTGAGGTCGTGGTATATCTTTGTCGACCCGGATGGAAAAGTAACGCGGCGTGTGCTTCCTCTAGAACCCTTTGCCAAGTCCCGCGATATCCGAACACACAACGCCTCAAACCTTAGCACCCCATCGGGTTCTACCTCAAAGGACCCTTTCCCTCACGGCGGTATCACGATCGTGTCAAAACCGGATCCTCAGCTGTTGCCTCTTCACCTCCTTGGCGATGGAAGACTCGGCAACCTCGAACTTCGGACCCAGCTGCTATCGAATCAATCAATCGGACTGCAGGCTCGCTGGGCGATGTAAATCGCGAACTATGCCCCTCTCTCTGGCTGCACATCGATAGGCTCCCATCGACTCCACGACTAGAGCATACGCCACAACATTGGCCTTCCCGGGTGGTACGGGATATCGACATCGTAATCCTTGAGTAACTCTAACCACCGTCTCAGCCGTAGTTCGACTCCTCGGCGAAGATATCTTTGAGGCTCTTGTGGTGCGTATAAATATCCATGAACCCCATACAAATAGTGCCTCGGATCTTCAAGCGTGAATCACCGCCGCCAACTCCAAATCATGGGTGGGGTAGTTCCTCTCATGCTTCGCCGCCGGGATGCGTATGCTATAACCTTGCCTGTTGCATCAACACACATCGGCCGATGCGGCGTCACGATACCGCCATAGCCGCGGACCTGCGGAAGAGTAACGCGTGGCGGTCGTCGATCTCTCGCCGATGGCGAAACCACGCTCCAAGCATCGATCCACGAAACTTAGCCGCTACGAGTCAGCCTAGTCAATGGGGCAGAGATAGAAGCAAACTTCTCTACGAACCGCCGATAATAACCTGCAAGGCCCAGAAAATTGCGCACCTCTGTCAGAGTAGTAGGTTGAGGCCAACTCCTGACTGCCTCGATCTTGGCCGTATCCACCCGAATACCATCAGCCCCGACAATATGCCCAAGAAAAGCCACTGAAGTCAACCAGAACTCACACTTCGAAAAATTGGCGTACAACTGCTGGTCCTGGAGAACTCTCAGCACAGTCCTCTAATGCTCCACATGCTCCCGCTCGGAGCGAGAATAAACCAAGATGTCATCGATGAATACTATCACAAACGTATCCAAAAATGGTTTGAACACTCTGTTCATCAAATCCATAAAGCTGGGAGCATTGGTCAAACCGAACGACATAACCCTGAACTCATAGTGCCCGTACTGGGTCCGGAATGCAGTCCTAGGGACATCCGCCTCTCTAACTCGCACCTGATGATAGCCCGATCGCAGATCAATCTTGGAGAAACATCTCGCACCTGCGGTGGTCGAACAAATCATCAATCACAGGAAGGGTATACCATTCTAAATGGTCACCTTGTTCGGTGCAGTAATCAACACACATGCGCGCGTCCGTCCCTTCTTCTTCACGAACAATACGGCGCTCCCGGGAGAAACACTAGGCGATGAAGCCGCTTCTCCGCAAATCTCTCGGTTGGTCCTTCACTCTCTCAACTCGGCGGTGCCATTACGTATGGCGGAATGGAAATATGCCGAGTGTCCGCAAAGACATCGATACAAAACTCTATCTCCTCTCGGGAGAATACAGAGGTCGTCGGAAACACATCCGGGAACTCTCGACTCTGGGCCCGGGCGAAGATCTGGTGCAGCCTCGATGTCGAATACCGAATGAGATGGTAGATGTACCCTTCGCACCATCTTCCTAGCCTTGAGGTAAGAAATAAACCTACCCCGGCGACACGGTGTTCCCTCCCACTCAATAACCGGCTCCCGAATCGAACCGTACTACTCTCTCCTGCGGTCTACTGGCGTAGCAAAGCTAACCAATCCATGCCCATTATCACATCGAAATCAGTCATGTCCAACTCTATCAAGTCGGCTAGGTCGACGATCGCATAAAGTCCGGCAAGCCTTATATACCCGCCGAGCTACTACGAATCACCCATTTGGCGTAGCTACCTCGAAAAGGGTCTATGGACTCGAGCTCTATCCCTATCGCACTAGAAATAAGGGAGATATATAGGGGCAGTAGAACCGGATCTATCAAGGCATACACATCGTGAAGCAGCGATAAAGTACTGTGGCGGCGTCGGCGACGCCTCACGTCTGCCGGTGGACAAGGCATAAATGCGATTCGAGGACCGCTAGAAGCTGGACCAGCGCTACGACCTGCCGCGACTGCTGGTCCATGAGTACCACGCCTCGGGCGAGTGGCTGAAGGGATGAAGACCCGACAACGCACCCGTGGTGACCCTACTATCTGCGATGTGTTATACCCCGTATTTCCAGAGTATGTACGTGAGGGCGTACGTACAAAAGTTTAGCCTTAGTTAGGCACTTTGGACGAAAAATATTTGTGCACAACTCACTAAAAGAATCATTTTCCGACGAAACGTTTTACAAAGCTTGCGTAGGGAAAATTCCGACTATGTCATTTATTATTTTTGCGGATTTTTCCGAGAGATAAAACACTTTGGACCAATGAGAGGGCGACACTTGTCACCCTCTAATTTGTGGATGTGTGGGCGGTAATGAGACGAATTGGAGGGCTTGGAGTAGGTAGGATATTTGTGATATTTTGTGTGTAATAGATGGATAAGGGCACTTGGGTGAATCCTCACCCTACACTTGCCTTGCACTTGGCTTCATCCTAGCCCTTAAAAGCCCTATAAATATGTTATACCCCGTATTTCCAGAGTATGTATGTGAAGACGTACGTACGAAAGTTTAAGCCTTAAAGTAGGCAAGGTTCGAAATTTGTGCACAACCCCCGAAAAGAGTCGTTTTCCGACGAAACGTTTTACAAACTTTGCGAAGGGAAAATTCCGGCTATGTCATTTATTATTTTTGCGGATTTTTCCGAGAGACGAAATATTTTGGACCAATGGGAGGGTGACACTTGTCACCCTCAATGGACGACAACATGGGCATTCTTTGGCACGTTTTTTGTGGTCTTTCTTGGTCAAGGGTTAGGTAGGATATTTTGTGTGGTAGATGGATAAGGACACATGGATGAATCCTCCCCCTACACTTGCCTTGCACTTGGCTTCATCTTGGCCATTGGTTGGCCATTTCTTGACCTATAAATACCCCCCTTAGTTGATGAACTTCTTCATCCAAAAATTGTTCTAAGTATAAAAATCCCTCCCTCTCCCTTGTGAGCTCTCGTCCAACTCCCACTCCCTTTGAGAAAGGCCTTGGCGAGCACCCTCCCCTGTAATGTTCTAGCCGAGGGTACCACTAGCCTAGTTGTTTTAGAAATACCCCATTGGTTGAGAAATACTTCTCAGTATTGTTGGAATGCCAAAATACTCTAGCCCAAAACCTTTGTAGTATTTCCAAGTACCCTATACGAAAGGAAAATACTACTATACTTTCCTTTAGCCACTAAACGAAACCCTAAGGAAATCTTCATAGTGAGTTGAAGTATTAAGAAGAAGTTGTGTAGAACTTCTAAGGGTTGTTTGGAGCGGGTTGGAGCGCACGGAGTAGGAGCTAAACCTTGCTCAAGATCGACATTTAAACTTGGATAATTTTGGGCTTATCGAGGTAAATAATCTTGTCCGCCTATTGTTATTGGAATTATATGTTGTAGGAATATATAGTTGAAGTATATTATATATAGAATGAATATAGTTTTGCGACAATGTCTTTTGACTTAAGCTCAATTTAAAGAAGAATCGAATCAGTAATTACATGGGCGTATTACTGTAGACTTGTGTAGCATTCGTGAAGTAGAATTGTACACGTCCGGATTAGACGTACAACCCCACTCGGAGTTGTTGGCTTTGTTAGCGTGCCTCGATAGGAGGAGATTTACGTGATTGCGGGGAAAGAGAGAGGAGAAGTCTTCGAATTTTACGTAGGATATTCTACGTTGAGATCTAGATGTTAATAGGCGCCTTGTGGCCTTTATAGGTTGAAGTACTACGTGTGGCGTGATCTACTTGGCAAGGTGTAGCCAGGCGGTTTGAGGTACTTAAGCGTTTTGCTATTAGTCGATAATCGTCGCGAGGTATGTGAACCTCTTCCTATCTTTTCTAGCATGATATGTGTATAACTATGTAATGCGGTAGACGTACATGTGTTAAATGTATTTGATTGGTTTAAAACATAAAGTGTTATAACGGCTTTATGGGAAGTTGGTTATATGACTTTATGTAGGTAAGAAAATGCTTTGTGGTTTTAAAAGATAGCTGATTTGACTTATAACTAACTTGATGTGTGATAATAAAGAACTTGAAGTATTTCAAAAGAATCATTTGAAAGAAGAGTAATATTTGGTTTTGAAAGCTTAAGAGTTATACTAGCTTTATGGGAAGTTAGGTATAACGTCTTAAGGAAGATAAAAGGGATAATGTTTCTTGATTTGGGAATGAGAACAAGTATCGAACAAACCCGCAGCGTTAATAAAGGAAAATGTATTGATTAATTAATTATTATAAAAACCAGTAGAAACCTCCATCCGCATGAATAAGATAAGACAAAATGATATTACATTTTCTAGATCATGGATGCTTTAATAAGATGGTTATAAACAAGAACAAAGCGCTCACACATATGACATATGTTACTCAATTGTTTTAAAAGAGATTAAGACATTGAACTATGAAACTTTTCTAAAATAAAGAGACTTGAGTAATTGGAATTAGGCAAATGGAACTTTAGGAAAGAATGTTGTGACTTGATTTTAGAAAAAGGAAGTGTTACAGTTTACTTAAAAATGTGAGTCACTCTAATTTTATACTACGTATCGGGTGACTTTTATAAAAGGAATGGATCTCTTTAAAAGGAATTTAACGTCACGTAGTACTTTAGGAGTTAAAACCGAACTTTAGCATAAAATGAAAGTACCTTGAGTTGTGTGTAACTTGCTTGTGCAACGCCTATGCTTGTTGTTGTGTAACTTGCCTATACTTGTGGTGATAGCCTTTCTTTGTGCAAGAATTGTGTTTTTATACTACCGCGTCTCTCGATGGAGGCCGGTTGACTGTTGAGGACTTACTTGGGCGTCTGGCGTGTGGAAGATTCCCAGGTATGCTTCCATTATCATTGTTACACGGGCATGTCTACACGATGATGGATTACGTGAACATGTGACCATTATGGTTATTTATGGCGAAGTATCATGACTTACGGTTGTGATCGGGCGTAGCTGCTTACTTGCCCCGTCGGCTACGTGGCGCGGAGGATCTGGTATAGGTTATTGCACTTGCCACGTGTCGACCGCGGCGAAGTATCGTGACTTACGGTTGTGATCGGTGCTTAGCCGATTCACTTGCCCCGTCGGCCACGTGGCGCGAGGAGGCCGGTGGAGGCTAGTGCACTTGCCGCGTGTCGCCTTCACGAGTCGGTGTTTCGATGGAGCCGTGACTTACGGTTGTGATCAGTGCGTGGCCGATTCACTTGCCCCGTCGCCTACGTGGCGCAGGAGGAGTTGGTGGAGGCTATTGCGCCACGTGTCGCCTTCATGATACGGTTGTAGATTATTATCGATGCGGTCGGATCGGTAGTTATACTTGCCGTCACGGTTTTTATGACATGAGTTGGACTCGTGTTCATGTATACTCCTTGGTGTTGCTATATCATAGGCTGGCGGTGAGGAAGGAATTCCACGGGCACGAGTGATGATTTGGAGGCGTGAGTCACGACTTGATATATTTGGTTATACGTTGTGTCGTAGTTTGGTTATCATACATGTCTCCGCTTTTATAGACTATTATGATTTTATTTATATTTTGATTTCACATACTTGGTACTGTTTCTTGACCTCTTGAAGTGTGCATTCATGCCGTGAGGTACATCGGTTGTCGATCCCCGCTTTTAGGATCACATTTAGCGTATTGGGAAGCTCGTTCCTTGGAGGCTTATCTTTGGTATGTTACCCTTAGTGCAGAGGTTCTTGTACATTGGGGTATGGCGGGGCCACTGTCCGTCATAGTTGTTGTAAAAATCTTAGAGTTCATGCTTTGTTGTGGCGGGGTTGTAAGGATTATGCTTGCTCAAAGGTCGATATATATATATATCTTTGAAAAGCAACCGTTTTGGTTGACCTATTTTCTTTATCTTGATCCATATCTACTTGTATGTTTAAGTTTTTATTTTGGTTTTTCTCGATGTTGTATCACTAGGGTGCGGGGTAAGGCACGATCATGGGCCGGTTCGGTCGTGACAAAAGTGGTATCAGGCGGTTAGTCCTCGGAAAGTGTCTACGGGCGTGTCTAGTAGAGTCTTGATTATCGATGTGTTGTGCACCACATCTATAATCAGGATGCTGCAGGACATTTAGGATTGGTTTACATTCTTCTCATTCTGAGATCGTGCCTTAGAGTTGTGTGATAAGTTGGACCCTCCAGCGTATTTCGTTTTACGGTTATGCCTCGCGCCAAGCGGCCGGGCGAAGGGCAAGGCGGCGAGAGGAGGCTGCGAGTAGAGCGGCAGCCTCTACAGACCACGCACTGAGCCTCGGTCCCGATGCAGGCGAGAGAGATGGGTTACAAGGGTTGGCCCGATTGGCGAGTTGTGGCGGATATGAGGATAAATGGACGCAGCAGTTCGATGCACCAGATGGTTCACCTTAGATCGATAGTTTGAGGCTACGGGATTTTACGAGTTGTAGCCCGCGAGTTTTATGGGTCGAGACACGAGGATTATCCGCAGGAATTCATCCGGACGATTCTGACGGATCATGAGAGTGATCAAGCATCGAAGACCGAGCCGGTGGTCTTAGGTTCGCATCGGTGCGTGATACCGCGATCGGATCGTTTGATCGTGGGAGATGTCCCGGGGAGAGAATGCACTTCCAGCTATATGGGACGAGTTCTCAGGGGCATTTCTTGTACATTTCTTGCCTCCACAGATGAGGAGGGCTCGGGCCGACAGATTTTTGATATTGCGGCAGAACGGGCGTACGGTTCGGGAGTACAATGTGGAGTTCGACTCATTGGCCCGGTACGTCCCCGCGTTAGTAGCTAGTATGGAGGATCGAGTGCACCGATATGTTACAGGGCTCGATGATTACCTAGCAGAGAGTTGTTCGGGTGTAGCTCTTCAGCCGGGCATGAACATTGCCCGCATGCAGGCTTATGCACTTGGATGTGAGGAGCGGAGAAATCGACGGAATGACCAAGATCAGCAGAAGAGGGCCAGAACAGCAGGGTCCTTTGGTGACTTTCGAGGCGGACCGCCAAGCTGAAAGCGATTATGCGCCTCCTTGATGCAAGTGGTCCCCACCGTCGTTGGGGCGTTTGGGATATTCGGGAAGCGGTCGTGGCTCCTGTTTCAGATTTTCAGGGGAGTAAAAGTGCTCGCCGGATGAGGCCACCCGTATCTCAGTGTGGCCGTTGTAGTAAAGCCCATAGAGGGGAATGTCGTACTGGTTTGGGAGATTGCTATACTTGCGGCCGACAGGGCCATTTGACGAGATTTGTCCGACTGAGGTAGTGGTGGGATAGCACAACTACTAGATCAGTTCTGCGGGTTATTCACCTTCCATAGCTAGGCGGGATGTTCATACGGCGAGCCACGGTAGAGAGGTCACGGTGGAAGTTCCCGATTTTAAGCGGTCCTTTGAACCGCCTAATTTCAGGTATATCCTTAACCCTCTAGAGACTTGTATGTATTGATGTTATGATGATGTGTTAAGTGTTATGTTCGGATAGCTTTGTGCTAAAATGTGATTTAGAAGCTTGGTTAGTGAAAGGGTAAGTCTGGGGATGAGAAAATAATGAACCTTAGAATATTACAGTTGAGACCTTAGATGTAAGGCCGTCTTGAGTACAAGATTTTGCGGGTGATCCTTGTCAGAATGTATAAGTATACGTGAGTAATTGTGGGAAAATTCCTTGGGTAGTGTAAAATGGAAGTGGTAGCTTTCACGACTGTATAAATAAGATTGTTAGGATCGGGAACAAGAGCTTGACGCGTTAAGTGGGTCGGGTTGGGGCCATGTTGCGGGTCAACCCAGAGGTTGGGGTTGGGTAAGTTCGAGTGGTCCCTCCGGTGGTAGGGTCACGAGGCGCCAGGCCAAGTTTAGATGACCATCGTATGAATTCGTGGATCGTTCGACTGAATCGGTTCGTGAAGGCGGGAATGGCCTTAGAAGAAAGTGAAGCTAGTAAGATGACCAAGTTTGGAGTTGTGACTCCAAAGTTTTGCAACAGCGTTAGTGAAGTGTGATGCGTGTACTAGGAAGAGTTCGAGAAAGTGCGGCGAGAAAGGAAGAAAGTGAACTTGTCTTTGAAAGATGGAAGTAATCATTTTTGTGAAATGAATGTGCGAAGGAGTATCCTTTGGATCGAAGCGAGAGTTAGTGCTGTTTTGCATCGTCGAGGTGATTCCTCGTTGGCTTGGATTTAAGTATTTGCGCGCGTGTTATTACCCCGTATGCGGCGTTGCAAAGCGGATTAAGCTATGAGGAACTTGATCGTTATTTGTCTTGAGAAGGAACATTCGACGAATGTTTCTAAGAGGGAGAATGTTATACCGTATTTCCAGAGTATGTATGTGAAGACGTCGTCACGAAAGTTTAAGCCTTAAAGTAGGCAAGGAAATTTGTGCACAACCCGAAAAAGTCGTTTCCGACGAAACGTTTTACAAACTTTGCGAAGGGAAAATTCCGGCTCTGTCATTTATTATTTTTATGGATTTTTAGAGACGAAATATTTTGGACCAACGGGAGGGTGACACTTGTCACCTCGATGACGGCAACATGGGCATTCTTTGGCACGTTTTTGTGCTCTTTCTTGGTCAAGGGTTAGGTAGGATATTTTGTGTGGTAGATGGATAAGGACACATGGATGAATCCTCCACACTTGCCTTGCACTTGGCTTCATCTTCGCCATTGGTTGGCCATTGGTTGTCCTATAAATACCCCGCTTAGTTGATGAACTCTTCATCAAAATTGTTCTAAGTCTAAAATCCCTCCTCTCCCTTGTGAGCTCGTCCAACTCCCCCTCCCTTTGAGAAGGCCTTGGCGAGAGCACCCTCCCCTTTGTAATGTTCTAGCCGAGGTACCTCCCTAGCCTAGTTGTTTCTAGAAATACCCCCTTGGTTGAGAAATACTTCTCCAAGTATTGTTGGAATGCCAAAATACTCTAGCCCAAAACCTTTGTAGTATTTCCAAGTACCCTCTATCAGGTCTGGAAAATACTACTATACTTTCCTTTAGCCACTAAACGAAACCCTAAGGAAATCTTCAGCGAGTTGAAGTATTAAGAAGAAGTTGTGTAGAACTTCTAAGGGTTGTTGGAGGCGGGTTGAGCGCGGAGTAGGAGCTAAACCTTGCTCAGGATCGACATTTAAACTTGGATAATTTTGGGCTTATCGAGGTAAATAATCTTGTCCGCCTATTGTTATTGGAATTATATGTTGTAGGAATATATAGTTGAAGTATATTATATATAGAATCGAATATAGTTTGCTGCAATGTCTTTTGACTTAAGCACGAATTTAAAGAAAGCTGAATGTAATTACATGGATGTATTCAGATGAGACTTGTGTAGCGATGCAGTGAAGTAGAATTGTACACGTCGGATTAGACGTACAACCCATCTGGAGTTGTTGGCACATTAGCGGGCCTCGATAGAGGAGATTTACGCGATTGCGGGAAGTCTTCGAATTTTACGTAGGATATTCTACGTTGAGATCTAGATGTTAATAGGCGCCTTGTGGCCTTTATAGGTTGAAGTACTACGTGTGGCGTGATCTACGGCTTAAGGTGTAGCCGGCGGTTTGAGGTACTTGGGCGTTTTGCTATTAGTCGATAATCGCCACGAGGTATGTGAACCTCTTCCTATATTTTCTAGCATGATATGTGTATAACTATGTAATCGGTGACGCATACATATGTTAAATGTATTTGATTGGTTTAAAACATAAAGTGTTATAACGGCTTTATGGGAAGTTGGTTATAATGACTTTATGTAGGTAAGAAAATGCTTTGTGGTTTTTAAAAGATAAATCGATTTGACTTATAAGCGACTTGATGTGTGATAATAAAGAACTTGAAGTATTTCAAAAGAATCATTTTGAAAGAAGAGTAATATTTGGTTTTGAAAGCTTAAGAGTTATACTAGCTTTATGGGAAGTTAGGTATAACGTCTTAAGGAAGATAAAAGGGATAATGTTTCTTGATTTGGGAATGAGAACAAGTATTGAACAAACCAATTGAGCGTTAATAAAGGAAAATGTATTGATTAATTAATTATTATAAAAACCAGTAGAAACCTCCATCTGCATAGAAGCTAAGATAAGACAAAATGATATTACATTTTCTAGATCATGGCTGCTTTAATAAGATGGTTATAAACAAGAACAAACTGCTCACATATATGACATATGTTACTCAATTGTTTTAAAAGAGATTAAGACATTGAACTATGAAACTTTTCTAAAATAAAGAGACTTGAGTAATTGGAATTAGGCAAATTGGAACTTTCGGAAAAGAATGTTGTTACTTGATTTTAGAAAAAAGGAAGTGTTCTGGTTTACTTAAAAATGTGAGTCACTCTAATTTTATACTACGGGTATCGGGTGACTTTTATAAAAGGAATGGATCTCTTTAAAAGGAATTTAACGTACGTAGTACTTTAGGGTTAAAACCCGAACTTTAGCATAAAATGAAAGTACCTTGAGTTGTGTGTAACTTGCCTATGCTTGTTGTTGTGTAACTTGCCTATGCTTGTTGTTGTGTAGCCTATACTATAGCCTTGTGGTAGCAAGAATTGTGTTTCTATATTACCGCGTCTCTCGATGGAGGGCCGGTTGACTTATTGAGGACTTACTTGGACGTACCGGCAGTGACGGAAGATTCCATGGGTATGCATCCATTATCATTGTTACATGGGCATGTCTACACCGATGATGGATTCTGTAGACATGTGACCATTATGGTTATTTATGGCGAAGTATCGTGACTTAGGGTTGTGATCGGGTGCGTAGCCTGTTTACTTGCCCCCATCAGCTACGTGACGCAGGAGGATCTGGTATATGTTAATGCACTTGCCACGTGTCAGCTTCGCGGCGAAGTATCGTGACTTACGGTTGTGATCTGGTGCTTAGCCGATTCACTTGCCCCCGTCAGCTACGTGGCGCAGGGAGGAGCTGGTGGAGGCTAGTACACTTGCCACGTGTCAACTTCGCGAGTCAGTGTTTGGATAGAGCTTCGTGACTTACGGTTGTGATCTGGTGCGTAGCCGATTCACTTTCCCCCGTCAGCTACGTGGCGCAGGGAGGAGCTGGTGGAGCCTATTGCACTTGCCACGTGTCAGCTTCATGATATGGTTGTACAGTATTATTTGTACGGACGGATCTGGTAGTTATACTTGCCGTCACGGTTTTATGACCGCAGTGGGACACGGTGTTCATGTATACTCTTTGGTGTTGCTATATCATAGACTTGAAGCGGTGAGGAAGGAATTCCACGCGCACAGTGATGATTTGGAGGCATGAGTCACGACTTGATATGGTAGTTATACGTTGTATCTTGTAGTTTGGTTATCATACATGTCTCGCGCTTTTTATAGACTATTATGATTTCATTTACGATATTTTGATTTCACATACTTGGTACCGTTATGCTTGACCTCGCCCGAAGTGCGTTCATGCCGCAGTAGAGGTACATCGGCTGTCGATCCCCGCTTATAGGATCACATTTAGTATTAGGAAGCCGTTCCTTGAGTCTTATCTTTGGTATGTTACCCTGAGTCTGTAGGTTCTTGAACATTCAGGGGTATGGCGGGGCCCTGTCCCGTCATAGTTGTTGTAAAAATCTTAAGTGCATGCCTTTGTTGTAGGCGGGGTTGTAAGGATTATAATCGCTCAAAGGTCGATATATATATATCTTTGAAAGGCAACCGTTTTGGTTGACCTATTTTCTTTTATCTTGATCCATATCTAGTTGTATGTTTAAGTTTTTATTTTCGCTGGTTTTTCTCTGATGTTGTATCACTAGGGTGCCCGGGGTAAGGCACCAGTCACGGGCCCGGGTTCGGGTCGTGACAAAATACCCCCCCCCCCTTGATGAAGAGTTCTTCATCCACAAATCAAACTTTCCAAGTCTAAAATCCCTCCCTCTCCCTTGTGAGCTTCTCGTCCAAGATCTCTCCCCACCCTCTACAAAAGAGCCTGGAAACACCCTCTCCCCAGCCTAGTGGCTTGGCCAAGTACACCCCCCCTCCCTTGGTAGAAAGTTGTCTTCCAAGTAAAGTTACTATTCCTAAATACCCTAGTCCAAATCCCTTTAGTACTTAAGTAGAAGTTGTGAAGAACTTCTAAGGGTTTCTTGGAGCTATCGGAGCGTCCAGACTAGGAGCTAAACCTCGCTCAGGATCGACTTATATCTTGGATAATATTGGGCTTATAGAGGTAAATAATATTATCCTTCTATTGTAATTGGAGAATACATAATGTAGAAGTATAGAAATAAGTATAAAATACATAGAAGGATATTAAAAGAAGAGTAATGAACTATAATTACTTAGAAGGGTATTACAGAAAAGAATTGAACTATAATCACATCAGGAGTGTAAGAAAGTGATGTACTTACATAGAATTTGCCAGTAGACTTGTATAGCTTAGGGTAGGGAAGTGCGCGATTTTCCATAGAATTAAGAACCTCTGTTTAGAATGTCCTGAGAATAGTCTAGGCGTTGATAGGCGTATTTGACTATTATAGGTTGATACTCTGCGCGCGACATATTCGACTTGGCGGTGGATTTACGGAGAAGGTATGTGATTCTTCCTATACTCTTGAGCATGATATTTTAAAGTATATATATAGTACGGTAGACGTACGTGTGTTAACTGAACGTAGTTTTACGGCAATGTCTTTTGACTTAAGCCTGAATAATAAAGATCTTAAAGTCTTTCAAAAAGAATTATAAATCAGTTTTGAAAGAAGAATAATATTTGTTTTTTAAAAAGCAAGGAGCTTAAGAGTTATACTAGCTTTATGGGAAGTTAAGTATAACGACTTAAGAAAGATAAAAGGAACAGTTTACTTATGTGTTTATAAAAGACTTATATTGATCTCTGGAAAGTATAATAAAAATGGTCTGATGAGTAGACATAATATGATGCTATGTGTGTTAGTGTCTTGTAACGTTTGTAGAAGAGAGTATTCTTGTTGTGCTTATGTTGTTTAACGATAAGTTGTTATGTTAGTATAATATCACTCACCTCTTGACATGATACCGGGGGTTAAGGCGCCTCCGTCGGGGGTAGACTCGGTGATGCAGGACCGTGATTCGAGAATACCTCATGCGGGTCCAGGGGACCTATGCGGAGCTACGAGTTCTAGGTTGGTGTGCGGGGTTATACCTCACGCGATTACATGTGGCCGTGCGGACTACGAGTCGGGGCGATGCCGAGGTAGCTACCCTCGATGCGGGGTTATACCTCATGCGGGCCTATGTGAGTGGCCTATGCGGACTACGAGTCGGGATTAGGCTTGCATAATGATACTATGGGCGATTGGCCTGCTCGATCATTCGCGACCTAGAAAAGACACATTCTGATTTACCTATTGTTGCTCTTGTTTATGATGTGGCACTATATGCGATTACATTAGTTGTTTAGTGCGTATTTGTAAAATTGGTTTTAAAATGATATGATTTCATTTAAGTATTTCTGATTTCACATACTTAGTACTGTTGTCTTGACCTCCTTGAGGGCTGCGTTCATCATGCCGCAGTAAGGGCAAACAGTGCTAGATCTCATCCTTAGGATCTTTTGCGTTGGTGTCGGGAGCTCCATCTTCTCCGAGGCTCGACTTTTAGGTATGATCTCACTGTTGTAGATAGTTTTATCTGATCGAGGTATGGCGGGAACCACTGTCGCCATAGTTGTTACTTCCTTAGAAGTCATGTAGTCTATTATGCAGTTGGGATGTAAAGCGCGATTTTGATATATATATGCGAAAAGCGCCACTTTCTCGAGATAAAAATGTGTCTCTTTTACAATTGTTTCATGTCTTATGTTTTTATATTCTGATTTTCTACGATGTATGGCGCAGGTGCGGGTAAGGCACGATCCACGCCCCGAACAGTCGTGACAAAAGTGGTATCGAAGCGATTAATCCTCGGAAGGTGTCTGACCGTATCTAGTAGAGTCTTGATTATCGGTGTGTTGCGCACCACACCAATAATCGAGGCTATAGGATATTTATGATTGGTTTCCATTCTTCTCACTCGAGATCGTGCCTTAGAGTTGTGTTATAAATTGGACCTCTAACGTATTCCTTTTACATGCTTGATTATGCCTCCACGTAAAGGCAACCGGGCCCGAGAAGGGCAAGCGGCGAGGAGCTTCTAGTAGGACAGAAGTCACGAGGGCTTAGGCCGATCTATGCAGGGCGGCGAGTTCCGGCGCCGCCGGCCAGCGAGACTACGAGTACCGCCTCCGTCCCACGGCTGGGGCGAGAGGTTAGGGTACAAGGAGATGTGATGCTGGCGGGATCGTGGCGGAACATGAGATAAATTTGGATCGTCGATTCGGCCCATTAGTACCGTGGTTCACGAGAAGATAGTTTGAGGCTACGGGATTTCTGAGTTGTAGCCCGCGAGTTCTGGTGAGGCTGAGGATGATCCGCGAGAGTTCATCCGTCGATTCTGAAGAATCGTCACGGGTGATCAAGGCTTGAATCGAGTCTGTGACCCGGTTCGCGTCAATTGCGTGATCATGTCGATTGGTTTGATCGTGGGAGTTATCTCGGGAAACACGCGTCCCAGCCTACTGGGGCGAGTTCTCGAAGGCTTTCCTCGCTAACTGCGCCTCGAGGATGAGGAGGGCACGGGTAAACGATTTTTGTTCTTTGAGGCGAGAGGGCGCCTTGATTAGGAGTACAACGTTGAGTTTGATTCGTTGGCTCGATATGTCCTGCATTGGTAGCGAATATAGAGGGCGGTGCATCGCTACGTCAGGCTAGATGATTATATGGCGAAGTCTTGTGCGGGTGTAGCTCTTGACCCGAGCATGGATATTACTGCGTGCGAGCTCGTGCACTTGGATGCGAGGCGTAGAGGCGGGTTGTGAATGCAACGAGAAGACCGGGGCGGCGAGGTCTTTTGGTAGCTATCGTGGTGGCGGCCTCGCCAGCGATCTAGGTGCACCACGGCCGGCTGAGCACTCACCGCTCGTCCAGCCGGCGGAGATATTCGAGGCGGACGGGGCCCGAGACTTGAGCGTCGAGCGGCGAAGTGCGGCGATCGGGACCACCACTCCGGTGTGGGCGTCACGGTAGATCCTACCGGGGTAGTGCTGCTACGGGAGTTTGTTACAATTGTGGCAGCGAGTCACTGCGGCTGTCAGGCCGAGGCGGCGCAGTAAGGAGTCAACTTTCTGAGTTTTTTCGTAAGTCTTCTTCATCTCCTACGATTACTCGCCGGAGCAAGGTACTCGTGGGCCAGTCGCGGCGAGAGGTCATGGCGCGGGTCGATTCTAGCGATCCTCGAATCGCGTTTATGCCTTGTCCGGTAGCGAGGATCGGAGGCCTCACTGATGTAAATCCGCAGTACCTTATCGATTCGGTTATGATGTGTATGTCTTGATAGATCGGGTTCTACTCTGTCATATATCTCCACTTATTGCTAGTAGGATAGGGATAGAGCACGAGTCCATAGACCACTTTCGAGGTAGATACGCGATGGGTGATTCGGTGGTAGCTCGGCGGGTATATAGGGCTTGTCGGTGACCATTGCGATCGTCGGACCACTAGCCGACTTGATAGAGTTGGACATGACCGATTTCGATGTGATCGTAGGTATGGATTGGCTGGCTTACGCTACGCCAATGTAGGCTGAGGAGAGAGTGATGCAGTTCCGGTTTCTGAGGCCGGTTGTTGAGTGGGAGAACTTTGTATCGTAGGGTAGGTTTATTTCCTACCTGAGGCTAGGAAGATAGTGCGAAGGGTATATCTACCATCTCATTCGGGTGTTTGATCACGAGTGCGGTACAGATTTTTGATCGATTCGATAGTCGAGAAGTTCCCGGATGTGTTTCAGACGACCTCCGGGTATCCCTCGGAGAGGAGATAGAGTTTTGTCGATGTCTTTGCGGACACTCGGCTTTATGTCCATTCGCCATAGAATGGCTTTGCCGAGTTGAGAGAGTTGAAGGAACATTTGCGAGATTTCTTTGGAGAAAGGCTTCATCAGGCCTAGTGTTTCTCCACAGGGAGCGCGGTATTGTTCGTGAAGAAGAAGGGCGGGGCGCTGCGCGTGTGTGTTGATTAAAGCGGTGAACAAGGTGACCATTAAACGAATACCCGCTTCCGAGATTGATGATTTGTTCGACCGATTGCGAGCGCGAGATGTTTCTCAAGATTGATCTCTTGATCGGGCTATCATCAGTGCGAGTCGAGAGGCGGATGTCCCTAGGATGCGATCGGACCCGATACGGGCATTATGAGTTGAGTCATGTCTTTGGGTTGACCAATGCTACGGCGGTATTCATGGATTTGATGAACAGTGTTCAAACCATTTTGAACACGTTTGGGATAGTGTTCATTGATGATATCTTGGTTTTATTCTCGCTCGGAGCGAGGAAGCGTGCGTTTGAGGCTGTCTTGTGATTCTCGGGACCAGCGATTATCGCCAAGTTTTCCAAATGTGAGTTTTGGTTGGCCGGTGGCTTTTCTTGGGCATATTGTCCGAGTGATGGTATTCGGGTGGATACGGCCAAGATCGAAGCGATCGGACTTGGCCTGAACCTTACTCCGGCAGTCGCGACTTTACGGGCCTTGCAGTTCTTACTATCGGTTCGTGGAGAAGTTTGCTTCTATCTGCACCATTGACTAAAGTGGCTTCGAAGAAGCTAAGTTTGATGGTGATGCTTGTGGTAGGGTTTCGATTACTAAAGGAGAGGCGGCCGCCCGTTCTTACTCTTCCGGAGGGTCGGGCGGTTATGTTGTGTATTGTGATCACGTCGGCGTCGGGCTCGGATGTGTGTTGATGCGGTGGGTAAGGTTATAGCGTCGCATCAAGCGACAAGAAGCATGAGGAACTACCCGCGTGATTTGGAGTTGGCGGCGGTGATTCGCCTTGAAGATGCAGGCACTATTTGTATGGGGTTCACGTGGATATTTATACGAACACAAGAGCCTCGGTATATCTTGACCAAAGAAGTGAACTTACGGCGAGAGGCGGTGGTTAGAGTTGCTTAAGGATTATGACGTCGATATCCTGTACCACCCGGGGAAGGCCAATGTTGTGGCAGATGCCCTTAGTCGTAGGTCGATGGGTAGCCTATCAGATGTGCAGCCAGAGAGGAGGGGCATGGTTCGCGATTTGCATCAGTTAGCAAGCCTTGGTGTCCGTTTGTTTGATTCTGATAGCAGCGGGGTTCGAGTCCGAGAGGTTGCCGAGTCTTCCATCGTCGAGGAGGTGTAGAGCTTGATTTGAGGATCGGTTTTGATTCGGTATCGTGATGCGGCTCTTACGTGAGGAAGGGTCCTTTTGAGGTAGCTTTGATGGGGTGCTAAGGTTTGAGCGAGTTGTGTGTTCGGATGTTTGAGGACTTGGCGGCGAGTTCTAGGGAAGCACCGCGTGGCGTTACTCTATCCATCCGAGTCGACCAAGATGTACCACGACCTTAGATACGTGTATTGGTGGGATGGCTTGAAGAGGGCGTTGCGAGTTTGTAGCTCGATGTCCGTGTTGTCGGCGGTGAAGATAGAGCACGGAGGCACGGTGGTTTGTTGCGACGATAGAGATCCCGGCACAGAAGTGGGAGGTGATCAACATGGACTTTATCCGCGGGATTACCTCGCACTCGGAGGAGACATGATTCTATATGGGTTATAAATCGACGGTGTGAAATCAGCCCTTTCTTCGATCGGGGCGACTTTTGGTGAGATTATGCGGACTTTATATCAGAAGATCGTCGTTGCATGGAGTCCCTATTCGATCATATCGACAGAGGAGCCCGATTCGGCTAACTTTTGGAGGTCTTTCGAGAAGGGTTTAGGGGCGAGTGAGCACAAATCTGCATTCCATCCGCAGCAGACGGACGGCGAGCGCACTATCGGACTCTTGAGGATATCTGCGAGCTTTGTTATTATTGACCGTGGTAGGAGGATCATTTGCCTCTAGTTGAGTTTGCGTATAATAATAGCTACCACTCGATTGGATGGCGCCTTATGAGGCCTTGTATGGGAGGAAGTGCAGATCGCCGATAGCTGGTTCGATGTGGCGAGTGCGATTAGTAGGACGGTTGGTGCGGCGGCGATGGATAAGGTAAAACTTATCGAGGCGATTCTTGGCGGCTCGAGTCGGCGAAGTCATATGAGATCATCGTCGTCGGCATGTGGAGTTCGAGATTGATGATTGGGTTTTCTGAAGGTGTCACCCATGAAGGGTGTGATGAGATTCGGGAAGAAAGGAAACTTCGGCCAGGTACATTGGGCGTGTCAGTTGTCGCGAGGTAGGCAAAGTTTCCTATGAGTTGGATCTGCCGTCCGATCTGGAGGCAGTGCATCCGATGTTTCATGTTTCTATGCTGAGGAGATGTATCGGGGATCCATCTAGGGTACACCGTTGGCGATGTCGGTGTGGGGTTATCGTATGAGAGATTCCATAGCGATAATCGATCGTCGAGTTAAGCGTCTGCGGACCAGGGCGTGGCCAGTCAAAGTCTTGTGGCAGAACGAGCTCAGGGAGGAGATGACGTGGGAAGCTGAGGAGGACATGAGGCAGAAGTATCCTCACCTATTCCCCACACCTCCAGGTAACTCGCTTTCGTACTTGTAAATTTTTCATTATCATATATGCCTAAGTGTTGTTTTGTGGCCGTTTGTGGCATTTGCAAACTGTTTAAGTTATGAAGAACCTTATCTTTATCTGTCTTGGGAAGGAACATTGGACGAATGTTTCTAAGGAGAGGAGAATGTTATACCCTATATTTCAGTATGTCGTGAGGCGTCGTCTGAAGTTTAGCCTTAGTTAGGCACTTTGGACGAAAAATATTTGTGCACAACTCACTAAAAGAATCGTTTTCCGACGAAACGTTTTACAAAGCTTGCGTAGGGAAAATTCCGGCTATGTCATTTATTATTTTTGCGGATTTTTCCGAGAGATAAAACACTTTGGACCAACGAGAGGGCGACACTTGTCACCCTCTAATTTGTGGATATGTGGGCGGTAATGAGACGAATTGGAGGTCTTGGAGTAGGTAGGATATTTGTGATATTTTGTGTGTAGTAGATGGATAAGGGCACTTGGGTGAATCCTCACCCTACACTTGCCTTGCACTTGGCTTCATCCTAGCCCTTAAAAGCCTATAAATACCCCACGTGATGAAGAGTTCTTCGTCCACAAATCAAACTTTCAAGTCTAAAATCCCTCCTCTCCCTTGTGAGCTTCTCGTCAGAGCTCTCTCCCCTAAAAAGAGCCTGGCAGAAACACCCTCTCCCCATACAGCCTAGTGGCTTGGCCAAGTACACCCCAGCTTGGTAGAAAGTTGTCTTCCAAGTAAAGTTACTATTCCTAAATACCACAGTCCAAATCCCTTTAGTACTTAAGTAGAAGTTGTGAAGAACTTCTAAGGGTTTCTTGGAGCTATCGGAGCGTCCAGACTAGGAGCTAAACCTCGCTCAGGATCGACTTATATCTTGGATAATATTGGGCTTATAGAGGTAAATAATCTTATCCTTCTATTGTAATTGGAGAATACATACTGTAGAAGTATAGAAATAAGTATAAAATACATGAAGGATATTAAAGAAGAGTAATGAACTGTAAATACTTAGAAGTGAATCATAGAAAAGAATTGAACTATAATCACATCAGGAGTGTAAAGAAGATTGAACTGTACTTACATAGGACTGTATTTACAGTAGACTTGTATAGCTTACCGGGTAGGGAAGTGCTGCCCGATTTTCCATAGAATTAAGAACCCTCTGTTTAGAATGTCCTCTGAGAATAGTCTAGGCGTTGATAGGCGAATTTGACTATTATAGGTTGATACTCTGCGGCGACATATTCGACTTGGCGGTGGATTTACGAGAAGGTATGTGATTCTTCCTATACTCTTGAGCATGATATTTTAAAGTATATATATAGTACGGTAGGCGTGCGTGTGTTAGCGAGCGTAGTTTTACGGCAATGTCTTTTGACTTAAGCACGAATAATAAAGATCTTAAAGTCTTTCAAAAGAATTATAAATCAGTTTTGAAAGAAGAAGAATATTTGTTTTTAAAAGCGAGCTTAAGAGTTATACTAGCTTTATGGGAAGTTAAGTATAACGACTTAAGAAAGATAAAGGAGCAGTTTACTTATGTGTTTATAAAGACTTATATTGATCTCTGGAAAGTATAATAAAAATGGTGCGATGAGTAGACATAATATGATGCTATGTGTGTTAGTGTCTTGTAACGTTTGTATAAGAGTATTCTTGTTGTGCTTATGTTGTTTAACGATAAGCTGTTATGTTAGTATAATATCACTCACCTCTTGACATGATCTGGGGTTAAGGCGCCTCCGATGCGGGGTAGACTCGGTGATGCAGGACCATGATTGAGAATACCTCATGCGGGTCGGGGACCTATGCGGAGCTACGAGTTCCGGTTAGTATGCGGGGTTATACCTCATGCGATGCATGTGGCGTGCGGACTACGAGTCGGGGCGATCCGAGGTAGCTACCCTCGATGCGGGGTTATACCTCATGCGGGCCTATGTGAGTGGCCTATGCGGACTACGAGTCGAGATTAGGCTTGCATAATGATACTATGGGCGATTGGCCTGCTTGATCATTCGCGACCTAGAAAAGACTTATTCTGATTTACCTATTGTTGCTCTTGTTTATGATGTGGCACTATGTGCGATTCATTAGTTGTTTCGTGCATATTTGTAAAATTGGTTTTAAAATGATATGATTTCATTTAAGTATTTCTGATTTCACATACTTAGTACTGTTATCTTGACCTCCTTGAGCTGCGTTCATGTCGCGGTAAGGGCAGCGGTGCTAGATCCGCATCCTTAGGATCTTTGCGTTGGTGTCGAGCTCCATCTTCTAGGAGGCTCGACTTTGGGTATGATCTCACTGTTGTAGATAGTTTTATGCGATCGGGTATGGCGGAACTGTCGCCATAGTTGTTTACTTCCTTACAGTGCAGTAGTCTATTATACAGTTGGGATGTAAGCGCGATTTTGATATATATATGCCGAAAGGCGCCCTTTTCTCAGATAAAAATGTGTCTCTTTTACAATTGTTTCATGTCTTATGTTTTTATATTCCGCTGATTTTCTCTGATGTATGACTGCTTGGGTGCCCGGGTAAGGCACCAGTCACGGGCCCCAGAACGGGCCGTGACACGTTGCCTCTGCTCGGACAGGCTCTCGCATAGTGACCCTGCTGGCCGCAAGTGTAGCAAGCTCCCAAAGTTGTACCACAACCCCCCGAATGGAATCTACCACATCGGACACACTGAGCGGACCTCGATCGGTTGGCACCCTTGCTACCACAAATCCGAAGTCACGGGGCCACGACACGCCCGAATACTCTGTTTGTGCGAAAGCGATGTAGGAGTGCTCGAGCTGGTGGGGGTGCAAATCTAGGCTAACTGCGAGGCCTTCCACCCGAGAGATACCAAAAGATCCGGTAGTCTTGGCCTTCTTCTGCTGAAATCGCCGACCCGTCGGTCTTACGCCTCGCGTCAGTGCGAGCCTCATGCGGGCAATGTCCAGTGGCCGGTGAAGAGCCACACTGGCAAGACTCGCGGATAATCATCTAACGTGGCGTGGCGGTGCACTCGGTCCTCCATATACGCTACTAAGCGCGAGGACATATCGAGCCAATGAATCAAACTCAACGTTGTACTCCCTAACGGTGCGCCCTCTCTGTCTCAGCATAAAAACTTATCGGCGTGCCTCGCCATCTGCGGAGGCAAAGTGAGTGAAATGCCTCGAGAACTTCGTCCCATCTTCTTTGGGCGCATGCTCTCCGGGATAACTCCCACGAATCAAACCAATCGACTGCGGTATCACGCAGCCGATGCGAACCGAAGATCACGGACTCGGTCTCTGACGCCTTGATCACTCGGATGATCCTCTGTAGCTGACGGATGAACTCATGCGGATCATCTCGAGCCTCGACCCGTAGAACTGCGGCGGGCTACAACTCGAGAAAATCCCGTAGCCTCAAGGTATGCGATCTAGGATGTACTACGGTGCCACTGGGCTGCTGCGTCCGGCTATCCTCATGTCAGCCACGATCACGGCGATGGCGACCATCTCTCAGAACCCATCTCCTCTGCTCCGAGTTGTGGGGTAGGCGCAGTCTGTGGTCTCTCTTTGCGGCGGCGTCATGGAACTCGCCGTCTGGTGTTATACCCGTATTCTCGGGGTATGTATGCGAGGGCGTCGTGCGAAACCTGACAGAAAAATTGGAAAGGAAGAAAGAGGTGATTTTTCCACGGAAAAAGTTTCGGTTTTGTAAAGAAAATGTTCGTTGATAGAATTGAGTTCCCAGTTTGGAATTGGGCTTCTTTGATTATATTAGAATTATGGAATTTTATTTTTGGAAATGGTCACGTGGGGCCAGGGAGAAATTCTGATTTTGTAGAACCCACTTTGTTTTGAGATTTTGGCCATTGTGGATTTTTGGAAGATGTTTTATTTTGGGCCATTAGGAGGGTGACCGTGTCACCCCGCCTGGTGGCTTGGCGAATTGACATTTGTGCCTGGCCGGTTAGAGTCGTTTTCGGCGAAACGTTTTACATAACTTGCGAGGAAAATTCGGCTATGTCGTTTTGTATTTTTGCGGATTTTTCAGGCGGCGGAACATTTTGGACCAGCGGGAGGTGACATGTGTCACCCGCATTGGAAACAAGTGGGCGGTTTGGCGCTTGGGCGTTTAGGGTGTCAGTGGGAAGATATTTTTGGTAGATATTTGTGAGGGTTTTAAGGAGTAGGGACTAGGGTGCACTTGGCTTGATCTTGGCCTTACACTTGCCTTGCACATGGCTTGATCTTGGCCATTGGTTGGCCTTTGGTTTGGTATAAATACCCTCCTTGTGAAGACTTATTCATTCCTCCTCACTGTCTAAATCTTGAAATCCCTCCTCCTCTTGTGGCTCTCGTCCTAAGCCTATCCTCCTCTCCTCATTGTGGCCTTTGGCGAGAAGGTCCTCCCACTTTTTGTGGTGCCACTGGCCAGAAGTAAACCCACTGCTAGTTGTGCTAGTCGAAATCTTGCCTCTTGGTAGAAATGTATTCTACAAGTATTGTTGTAATGCCCAATACTTTAGCCAAATACCTTGTAGTACTCTCCAAGGTACCTCATCACGTAGAACCGGAAAATACGATTATACTTTCCTTTGCCACTAGCGAAACCTAAGGAAAATCTTCACCGTTGTTGAAGTATTAAGTAGAAGTTGTGTAGACAACACAAGGGTTTCTTGGAGCGTTTTGGAGCGCGCGAGTAGGAGCTAAACCTTGTTGGGGAGCGACTTATAACTTGGATAATTTTGGGCTTATCGAGGTTGAGGTACTCACGTATGGCGTGATCTACTTGACTTAAGGAGTAGCGAAGCGGTTTGAGGTACTTGGGCGTTTTGCTATTAGTCGATAATCGTCGCGGTATGTGAACCTCTTCCTATCTCTTCTAGCATGATATGTGTGAACTATGTAATGCGTGAGCGTCATGTGCTAAATGTATTTGATTGGTTTAAAACATAAAGTGTTATAACGGCTTTATGGGAAGTCGGTTATAATAGCTTTATGTGGATAAGCAAATACCTTGTGGTTTTTTTAAAGTAATTGATTTGAATAATAACCGGCGGCTTGATGTTAATAAAGAACTTGAAGTATTTCAAAAGATTTATGAATCGTTTTGAAAGAATGAGTACTTAGGTTTTGAAAGCTTAAGAGTTATACTAGCTTTATGGGAAGTTAGGTATAGCGGCAAGAACGTTTCTTGATGAAATCGAATGTGTATCGACAAACCAACTGCGGCGTTAATAAAAGGAAAATGTATTGACTAATGAAGTATTATTAAAACCGGTAGAAACCTCCATCTGCATGAAGCTAAGATGAGACAAAATGATATTACATTTCTAGAGCATTGCTTAATAAGATTGATTATAAACAAGAATAACCTACTCACATATAAGACATATGTTTCTCAAAACGTTTAAAGGAGAATTATGCTTTAAAGGATTAAAACTATGGACTCTGAAACCTTTTCTAAAATGAGGAACTTGAGCATTTGTAATTAGGCAAACCGGAACTTTAGGAAAAGAATGTTGGTACTTGAGTTTGAAAAGAAAGTGTTAGTTACTTAATAATGTGAATCACTCTAGTTTTATACTACGGGTATCGGGTGACTTTTATAAAGGAATGTATCTCTTTTAAAAGGACTTAACGTATGTAGTACTTTAGGGTTAAAACCGGACTTTGACATAAAATGAAAGTACCTTGAGTTGTGTGTAACTTGCTTATGCTTATTGTTATGGAACTTGACCATATTCGTGTGATAGCCTTGTTGTGCAAATCTTGTGTTCACTCGACTCTGCGGTTCATCCGGAATGTATCTCACTTGATTCTGGTTCATCAGAATGTATCTCACTTGATTACGGTTCGTCAGGAATGTATCTCACGATTACCGGTTCATCCGGAATGTATCTCACTTGATTAGGTTCATCCGGAATGTATTCCTTGACTACGGTTCATCAGAATGTATTTCACTTGACTATCGGTTCATCAGGAATGTATTTCACCGACTACGGTTCATCAGAATGTATTCCACGTTTACGTATTGGGTCGTAAGATGGGCGAGACACATTATCGTATCACATGATTTGTACCTAAGCTGCAGCGGTGAGAAAGAGCTCCACGGGCATGAGGATGACTAGAGGCGTGAGTCCACGGCTTGACATATTGCTATTATGTTGTGAAGCGTAGTTTGGTTATCATACATGTCTCTGCTTTATCTAGACTATTATGATTTCATTTCTGATATTTTCTGATTTCACATACTTGGTACTGTTGTCTTGACCTCCTTGGGGCTGCGTTCATCCGCGAGTAGAAGTACATCGATCGTGGATCCTCGCTCATAGGATCCTGATTCGGCGTAGTGGGAAGCTCCGTTTCTCGGAGGCTCATCTTTTAGTATGTGTTTCCAGAGTTGTAGGTTCTTGTACATTCGGGGTATGGCGAGGCCACTGTCCGTCATAGTCGTTGTAAATCTTAAGTGCATGTAATCTTGTTGTGGGCGGGGTTGTAAAGATTAAAGCGTTCGAGTTTTATGTATATCTTGAAACAGCCGTTTTGGTTGCTTTGTTTATTATTATATCTCTTGTTTCATGACTCGTGTTTTATTTTCATTGGTTTTCTACGATGTTGTATCACTAGGGTGCGGGGTAAGGCACGATGGGAGCCGGGTTCGGGCGTTACAAAGTGGTATCGAGCGATTAGTCCTCGGAAAGTGTCTCTGACCGTGTCTAGTAGAGTCTTGATTATCGGTGTGTTGTGCACCACGTCTATAATCGAGGAGGCTATAAGACATGTAGGATTAGTTTCTATTCTTCTCCTTCTAAGATCGTGCCTTAGGTGAGTTGTAAGTTGGACCCCTACGATGTGTTTCATTTTACGATTATGCCTCGCGCAAAGCGACGGTGCCAGAAGGGCAAGCAGCCGAGTCTTGCTAGTGAGATCTGAGAAGTGCGAGCGCGAGCCGGACGATACGAGTTGTGCTTGACGGCGGGTTTTGTAGCGCGCCCAGCCCAGAAGTTTAGAGCGCGGCGATGGCTGCTGAGACCCTGATACTGAGCCTCGGTCCACGATGCAGAGGCGAGAGAGATGGGTTACAAGGAGATGGCGATTCTTTGGTGAAGTCGTGGCGGAATATGAGATAAATTTGAATCTGGCGATTCGATTCAGCCCGATAGCACCGTAGTTCACCGGCGAGCGGTTTGAGGCTACGTGACTTTACGAGTTGTAGCGCTTGATGTTCTATGGATCGAGAGGCGAGGCGACCCTCGGGAGTTTATCAAGCGGCTCTGACGGATCGTGAGTGATCGAGCCTCGAGGCGAGTCGGTGGTATTGGGTTCGCATCAGTGCGTAATCTGCGATTGGTAGTTTGATCGTGGGCTGTCGGGAAGAGCATGCACTTCGGTAGTATGGGACGAGTTCTCAAGGCTTTTCTTGCACATTTCTTGCCCAGATGAGGAGGGCTCGGTAAACGATTTTTGGCGTTGAGCGGGGCGGGCGGGCGGTTAGAAGTCTGATGTGGAGTTCGACTCATTAGCTCGGTATGTTCCGTTGTGTGCGATATGGAGGGCCAGTACACGCTCGTCACGGGTGGGCGATTACTTGGCGAGAAGCTTATGCAGGTGTAGCTCTTATTGGGCATGGACATTGCCCGCATCAAGCTCATGCACTAGGTTGTGAGGCACGGAGGTCGACGGAATGGCCAGAGATCGGCGAAGAGGGCGAGCAGCGAGGTCCTTTGGTAACTTCGGCGGACCGCCTCGTGATCTAGTTATGTACCTCCACCCGATGCAGTGGTCCCAGCGATCGTCGGGGCGTTCGGGGTATTCGGGAGGCTGGTGAGCTCGGGGCTTACGGTTGCGAATATACATGGGTTACAGCCAACGAGATTCACGTCCCCTCGGTGTGCGCGATGTGGCAAACATCATCCGGAATGTCGCCTTTTGCGGTGCTTGCTTCTGCGGCCGTCGAGGGCCATGTGGCGAAGGCGTGCTTATAGGAAGGTACCGGCGGCTTAGCGCGGCCTGCGGATCGATGGCGAGTTATTCGCGCCCCTACGATTATGCGCCTGCGAGTGGACTACGATTAGAGTGGAAGCGGTAACCGGGTATATCCTTAACCCTCTAGAGGCTTGTATGTTTTGATGTTATGTTAATGTATTAGGTGTTATGTTCGGATAGCTTTGTGCTAAAATGTGATTTAGGAACTGGTTGGGGAAAAAGGGTAAGCCTGGGGGTGAGGGAATGATGAACCATAGAATATTACAGTTGAGTCCTTAGATGGAAGGTCGTCTTGAGTAAAAGATTCGTTTTATGTTTGACCTTTATCAGAGTGCGTAGTATACGTGGGTTTTATGTGTGTGATAAGTCCATGGGTAGTGTGAGATGGAAGTGGTAGCTTCGTGATGTGATTTAGCGGAGATCGTTAGTGTCGGGAGCGAGGGTGGGACGCGATTGTGGGTCGGGTTGAGGGCGTGATGCGGGTCAACCGTAGCCTTAAGGTGGGGTCAGCTACGGGTGGTCGCCAGGTGGCGAGTCCGCGAGGTGCTAGGCCCAGTTTTGGTAACCATCGTATGAGTTCGTGGGCGCGTTCGACGAGCGGTTCGTAAAGCGGGAATGGCCTTAAGGAAGTTGAGGTTAGTAAGATGACCAAGTTTGGAGCGGTGACTCCGGAGATTTTAGGAGCGGAGTAATGTTGAAGTTTGGTACGTCTTGGGAGAGTTCAAGTGTTCTAGAAGGGCGGCAGTAAGGAAGGAAGAGAGCGTGTGTTATTTAGTGGCGGCGTGGCGTTGACAACTTGTTAGAGGAACTTCATCGATATCCGTCTTGAGAAGGAACATTCGGGACGAATGTTTCTAAGGAGGGGAGAATGTTATACCCCGTATTCTCAGGGTATGTATGCGAGGACGTACGTACGAGAGCATGACAGAAAATTGGAAAGGAAGAAAGAGGTGATTTTCCACGGAAAAAGTTTAGGTTTTGTAAAGAAAATGTTCGTTGATGGGAATTGGGTTCCCATTTGGAATTTGGGCTTCTTTGATTATATTAGAATTATGGAATTTTATTTTCGGAAATGGTCACGTGGGGCCCACGGGAGAAATTCTGAGTTTTGTAGAACTACTTTGTTTTGAGATTTTGGCCATTGTGGATTTTTGGAAGATGTTTTATTTTGGGCCATTAGGAGGGTGACACGTGTCACCCGCCTAGGTAACTTGGCGAATTGACATTTGTGCCTGGCCGGTTAAGTCGTTTTTCGGCGAAGCGTTTTACATAACTGCGAGGAAAATTAGGCTATGTCGTTTTGTATTTTTGCGGATTTTAGGCGGCGGAACATTTTGGACCAGCGGGAGGGTGACATGTGTCACCTCGCATTGGAAACAAGTGGCGCGGTTTGGCCTTGGGCGTTTAGGGTGTCAGTGGGAAGATATTTTGGTAGATATTTGTGAGGTTTTGGGAGTAGGGACTAGGGTGCACTTGGCTTGATCTTGGCCTTACACTTGCCTTGCACATGGCTTGATCTTGGCCATTGGTTGGCCTTTGGTTTGGCTATAAATACCCTCCCTTGTGAAGACTTATTCATTCACTCCTCCACATGTCTAAGTCTTGAAATCCCTCTCCTCCTCTTGTGGCTCTCGTCTAAGCCTCTCCCCTCCTCCTCCTTGTGGCCTTTGGCGAGAAGATCCTCTCCCACTTTTTGTGGTGCCCTAGCGAGAGTAAACCCCACTGCTAGTTGTGCTAGTCGAAATCTGCCATGGTAGAAATGTATTCTACAAGTATTGTTGTAATGCCCAAAATACTTTAGCCAAATACCTTGTAGTACTCTCCGAGGTACCTATATCGTAGAACCGGAAAATACGATTATACTTTCCTTTGCCACTCATGAAACCACTAAGGAAAATCTTCACCGTTGTTGAAGTATTAAGTAGAAGTTGTGTAGACAACACAGGGTTTCTTGGAGGCGTTTGGAGCGCGCGAGTAGGAGCTAAACCTTGTTGGGAAGCGACTTATAACTTGGATAATTTTGGGCTTATCGAGGTTGAGGTACTACGTATGGCGTGATCTTGACTTAAGGAGTAGCGAAGCGGTTTGAGAGTACTTGGGCGTTTTGCTATTAGTCGATGTCGTCGCGAGGTATGTGAACCTCTTCCTATCTCTTCTAGCATGATATGTGTGAACTATGTGAAATACGGTGAGCGTGCATGTGCTAAATGTATTTGATTGGTTTAAAACAAAGTGTTATAACGGCTTTATGGGAAGTCGGTTATAATAGCTTTATGTGGATAAGCAAATACCGTGGTTTTTTTTTTAGTTAGCGATTTGAATAATAAGCGGCTTGATATGTGTTAATAAAGAACTTGAAGTATTTCAAAAGATTTATGAATCGTTTTGAAAGAATGAGTAGTACTTGGGTTTTGAAAGCTTAAGAGTTATACTAGCTTTATGGGAAGTTAGGTATAACGGCTTAGAATGTTTCTTGATTTGAAATCGAATGTGTATCGACAAACCCTTGCGGCGTTAATAAAAGGAAAATGTATTGACTAATGAAGTATTATTAAAACCGATGAAAAACCTCCAATAGAAGCTAAGATGAGACAAAATGATATTACATTTCCTAGAGCATGGTGCAATAAGATTGATTATAAACAAGAATAACCTACTCACATATAAGACATATGTTTCTCAAAGCGTTTAAAGGAGAATTATGCTTTAAAGGATTAAAACTATGGACTCTGAAACCTTTTCTAAAATGAGGAACTTGAGCATTTGTAATTAGGCAAGCCGGAACTTTAGGAAAGAATATTGGTACTTGAGTTTGAAAAAGAAAGTGTTACAGTTTACTTAATAATGTGAATCACTATAGTTTTATACTACGGTATCGGGTGACTTTTATAAAGGAATGTATCTCTTTTAAAAGGACTTAACGTATGTAGTACTTTAGGGTTAAAACCGGACTTTGACATAAAATGAAGTACCTTGAGTTGTGTGTAACTTGCTTATGCTTATTGTTATGGAACTTGACCATGTTACGTGTGATAGCCTTGTTGTGCAAATCTTGTGTTCACTCGACTCTGGGTTAATCAGGAATGTATCTCACTTGATTAGGTTCATCAGGAATGTATCTCACTTGATTACCGGTTCATCGGGAATGTATCTCACTTGATTACCGGTTCATCAGGGAATGTATCTCACTTGATTAACGGTTCATCAGGGAATGTATTCACTTGACTCTGGTTCATCAGAATGTATTCACTTGACTCCAGGTTCATCAGAATGTATTTCACGACTACCCAGGATTTCATCAGAATGTATTCCACGTTTCTATATTGGGTCCATAAGATGGTAGAGACACATTATCGTATCACGTGATTTGTACCTAGGCCCGGCGGTGAGGAAAGAGCTCACGGGCGTGAGGATGACTAGAGGCGTGAGTCCACAGCTTGACATAGCGCTATTATGTTGTGGCGTAGTTTGGTTATCATACATGTCTCTGCTTTATCTAGACTATTATGATTTCATTTACAGTATTTTCTGATTTCACATACTTGGTACTGTTATGCGACCTCCTCCGAGCTGCGTTCATCTGCGAGTAGAAGTACATCGATCGTGGATCCTCGCTCATAGGATCACTGATTCGGCGTAGTGGGAAGCTCTGTTTCTCGGAGGCTCATCTTTTGGTATGTGTTTCCACTGAGTTGTAGGTTCTTGTACATTCGGGGTATGGCGGGGCCTGTCCGTCATAGTCGTTGTAAATCTTAAGTGCAATCTTGTTGTGGGCGGGGTTGTAAAGGATTAAGCTATTCGGGTTTTATGTATATCTGAAGGCAACCGCCGTTTTGGTTGCTTTGTTTATTATTATATCTCTTGTTTCATGACTCGTGTTTTATTTTCCGCTGGTTTTCTCTGATGTTGTATCACTAGGGTGCCCGGGGTAAGGCACCAGTAACGGGCCCGGGTTCAGGGCGTTACACTCGGGTATAGACTGGGCCTTAGCACTCGTGACTCTCGGTGTCCTACTAGCAGCTCCCTCGGCTGCCTTGCCGCCACGGGCGGGTTGCCACATGGAGGCATAAGCTATTCTGAAAGGAATACGTTAGAGGTCCAACTTATAACACGGCTCTAAGGCACGATCTCGAGTGAGAATAAGGAAACCAATCCAAAATATCCTATAGCCTCACGATTATTGGTATGGTGCACAACATACCGATAATCAAGACTACTAGATACGATGCGTAGACACTTTCAGAGATTAAGCGCTCACGATACCACTTTTGTCACGACCGTTCGGCGGTGGTAGTGCCTTACGGGCACCCAGTAGTCATACATCGAGTAACCGGAATATAAAAACAAGACATGAAACAATGTAAAATGAGATACGATTTATCACGAGAAAAAGCGCTTTTCGGCATATATATATAAACATCAAGTTTGGCGATTCTTGTTATACCCGTATTTCCAGTATGCGTGCGGGCGTGCGTATTAAATTTTGCCTTAAATTGACAAGTTTCGAAATTTGTACACAAGTGCCAAAAGAGTCGTTTTTAAAGCGTTTCCACGACTTTCGTAGGAAAATTCGGCTATGTCGATAATAATTTTTGCGGATTTTTAGAGAGGCGAAACATTTTGGACCAACGGGAGGGTGACAAGTGTCACCTCGCATTGCGTGGCTAGTGGGCGGTTTGGGCGATTTGGGGTCAAGGAGTAGGTAGGATATTTTGTGCAAGTTGTGTGGTAGATGGATAAGGTCCACATGGTTAAAATCTAGCCTACACTTGCACCACACTTGTCTTCGTCTTGGCCATTGGTTGGCCTTTGGTTGCTATAAATACTCCCTTGTTGAAGACTTTCTTCATCAAAACTTGAGCAATCTACCTAAGTCTCAAATACTCCCTCCTCTTGTTTTGCTATCTTCCAAAGCCCCTCCCACGCTGAGATAGGCCCTTGGCGAAACCTCCTCCCCTTTGTGGTGCCACTAGCAGAGGTACCCCAGCCTAGTTGTCTTGTATAAATACCCCTTTTTGTGGTATAGAAATACTCTCCAAGTATTGTTATAATGCCCAAATACCTTAGCTGAAAATACCTTGTAGTTTTCCCGAGGTTACAACATACAAAAGCCGGAAAAATACTATTATACTTCCCTCGATCACAAAAACGAAACTAAGTAAATCTTCACGTATTTGAAGTTATAAGTAGAAGTTGGTTAGAACTTCTAAGGGTTGGTTGGAGGCGGGTCGGGCGCGCGGAGTAGGAGCTAAACCTTGCTCGGGATCGGCATATAAACTCGGATAATTTTGGGCTTATCGAGGTAAACACTCTTAACATACATTTGTAATTGGAAATTACATGTTGTTGGAATATATAGTTAAGGTATACTATATATAGAATTGAACATAGTTGTGCGGCAATGTCTTTTGACTTAAGCTTGAATAATACTTACGGCAATGTCTTGACTTAAGCACGAACTTTAAGATGAATGAGCGTAATTACTTAGGGTGTATTACGATGACTTGTATAGCATTCTTGTGAAGTAGAATTGTACGTCGGTTAAGCGTGTAAAACCCACGGTTGGCTTGGTAGCGGCCTCGATAGAGAGGAGAATTACGTTGTTGCGGGGTCTTTGCCGAATTTTACGTAGAATATTCTACGTCGGGATCTAAAGATATTAATAGGCGCCTTGTGGCCTCTATAGGTTGAAATACTCGTGTGGCGTGAGTGCGCTTGGCAAGGTGTAGCCGGCGGTTTGAGTACTTGGGCGCTTTGCTATTAGTCGATGTCGTCGCGAGGTATGTGAACCTCTTCTTATCTGTTCTAGCATGATATGTGTATAACTATGTAGTACGGTGAAGCGTACGTGTGTTAAATATATTTGTTTGTTTTTAAACATAAAGTGTTATAACGTCTTTATGGGAAGTTGGTTATCTGACTCATGTAAGTGAGAAATGCTTTGTGGTTTCTTTTAAAAGATAAGCGATTTGACTTATAACTTGAGCTTGATGTGTGATAATAAAGAACCTTGAAGTATTCTAAAAGATTAAGAAACCTTTTTGAAAGAGGTGTATACTTGGTTTGAAAACATAAGAGTTATACGGCTCTATGAGAAGTTAGGTGTAACGTCTTAAGAGATAAAAAGAATGGTTTAATGGTTTAGAAGTTAAGAGACTTATTCTTAAAAGATAAGAGACTTGACTTAATATGGATGTTTGTGTGAAACCTCACAAGTGAGTAATGAGTACTTGGTTTTGAAAGGAATAATGTTTTCTTGATTGAAATCAGAATGTGTATCGACAAACCAACTGCGGCGTTAATAAAGGAAAATGTATTGAATAATTAAGTATTATTAAAACCATTAGAAACCTCCATCTGCATAGAAGCTAAGATGAGACAAAATGATATTACAATTCTAGATCATGGGTAGCTTAATAAGATTTATGAACAAGAATAACCTACTCTATGGCATATGTTACTCAATTGTTTTAAAGGAATTAAGACATCGAACTATGAAACTTTTCTAAAGTAAAGAGACTTGAGAAATTGAAATTAGGCAAACTGGAACTCTAGGGAAAAGAAAGGCATTGTTTGTCTTAAATTGGTTTAAAACATAAAGTGTTATAACGGCTTTATGGTAAGTTAGTTATAACGACTTTATGAGAACAAAGAATGGTTTTATCATTGGTTTTAATGTGGTAAATTGACTTTAAAAGAGAAGTATTTTGGTCCAACAAAGAAGGCATGACATTGCCTTAATTTGGTTTTAAAAGAAAAGTATGGAAGTTGTTTTGGTTTACTTAAAGATATAAGTCACTCTATTTTTATACTACGGTATCGGGTGACTTTTATAAAGGAATAGATCTCTTTAAAAGGAATTTAACGTCACGTAATACTTAGGGTTAAAACCGGACTTGGGCATAAAATGAAAGTACTTGAGTTGTGTATAAACTTGCCTATGCTTGTTGTTGTGAAGCCTATGCTTGTTGTTGTGAAACTTGCCTAAGCTTGTTGTTGTGAAACTTGTCTATGCTTGTTGTTGTGAAACTTGCCTATGCTTGTTGTTGTGATAGCCTTTGTTGTGCAGAATTGTGTTTCTATACTCTGGCGTCTCGATGGAGAATCGGTTGACTTGTTGAAAACTTACTTGGGCGTGGTAGCGATGTGGATAAATTCCAGATGCGTTCGTTGATAGTGTTACTTTTGTTAATCGCTTTGGACATCTGACCACGATCGTGGCGCGCGGGTATGCTTCCACTTTGATTCTGCCTTGTTGTCTTATTGTTTCCCTTTGGACCTCGGCGATCGTGGCGCGCGGGTATGCTTCCATTTGGAATGTTGTCTTATTTGTTCCTTTGGACATGCGACACGATGCGTAGCGCGCGGGTATGCTCCCATTTGGATTGTTGTCTTGTTGTTATCATATCATAGGCCGTGATGAGGAAGGTACTCGCGGGCGGGATTGATGTTGTGGCGTGAGACCACGAATTGATATAAGCATTACGTATGTGTCTGTAGTTTGGTTATCATACGTATCTCTGCTTTTATAGACTATTATGATTTCATTTCTGATTTCACATACTTGGTACTGTTATCTTGACCTCGCCGAGGCTGCGTTCATCCGCAGTGAAAGTACATCTATCGATCCGCGTTTAGGATCTCATTTAGCGTTTTGGGAAGCTCAGTTTAAATCGAGGCTTATCTTTGGTATGTTACCACAGTGCATGTAAGTCCTTATGCGTTCGGGGTATGGCGGGGCCACATCCGTCATAGTTGTTGTATAAATCTTAAGTGCATGCTTTGTTGTGGGCGAGTGTAAGGATTATGCTTGTTCAAATGTTTATATATATATGTTGGAAGGCAACGTTTTGGTTGGCCTATTTGCTTTATTTATCATGTCTCTTGTTTCATAATTATGCTTTATATTCGCTGATTTTCTCGATGTTGTATCACTAGGGTGCGGGCAAGGCACGATCCACGGGCCGGTTGAGTCGTGACAAAAGTGGTATCGAGCGATTAATCCTCGGAAAGTGTCTCTGACCGTGTCTAGTAAGTCTTGATTATCGGTGTGTTGTGCACCACATCTATGTCGAGGAGGCTATAGGACATTTAGGATTGGTTTCCATTCTTCTCATTACGAGATCGTGCCTTAGAGGCATGTGATGAGTTGGACCCTGCGGCGTATCTCGTTTTACGATTATGCCTCGCGCAAGCGGCCGGGCGAAGAAGGGCAAGCGTGAGAGGAGATACGAGTAGAAGCGGCGGCGATCTCTACGAGACCACAATACGAGCCTCGATCTACGGTGAGGCGAGAAAGATAGGTTACAAGAGATGGCGATTAATGGCGAGGTTGTGGCGAACTTGAGATAAGGCTGGGCCAGCGATTCGATCCAATGCACCGTAGTTCAACCGGCGAGCGATTTGAGACTACGGGATTTTACGAGTGTAATCGCGAGTTTTATGGGTGAGGCACGAGATGATCGCGAGGAGTTCATCCGGCGATTCTGACGGATCGTGAGAGTGATCAAGGCCTCGGAGACGAGTCGATGGTCTGAGTTCGCATCGGTGCGTGATACCGCGATCGATTGGTTTGATTCGTGGGAAGCGTCGGGAGAGAATGCCTTAGGCTTTATGGGATGAGTTCTCAAGGCATTTCTTGCACATTTCTTGCCTCGCGGATGAGAGGGCTCGAGGCGAACACATTTTGGTGTTGCGGCGAGCAGGCGTGCGGTTCGGGAGTACAATGTGAGTTCGACTCATTGGCGATGCGTCCCGCATTAGTAGCTAGTATGGAAGATCGAGTGCATCGATATATTCTGAGGCTCGATGATTACCTAGCGAGTTGTTGGTGTAGCTCTTGATCGGGCATGGACATTGCCAGCGTCTGAGCTTATGCACCCAGAGGTGAGGCGGAGAAATCGGCGGAATGACGAAAGTCAGCGAAGAGGCGAGCTGCGAGGTCGCTGGTGATTTTCGGCGAGCCGGCTCGGTGAGACTAGTTATGCGCCTCGCCCGATCTGAGTGGTCCTCTACAATCTTAAGCGTCCGAGTTTTCGAGGCGGTCGGGGCTCGAGGTTGATTTTCGGGAGAAGCGGGGTGTTAACGGTGAAGCCACCCATACCTCGTTGCGGCCGTGGTAGACTCGCGGTGGGAGTGTCGTGCTAGTCAGGGAGTTTGTTTTACATGCGGCCAGGGGCCATTTTAGAGCTGTCAGGCCGGTGTGGCTGGTAGGATAGCCTGAACTACGGGATCATTGCGGGTTCTTCACCTTCCATAGTCGAGCGGGATGTTCATACTGGCGGAGCCACGGTAGAGTCGCGGTGGAAGTTCCCGATTTTAGCGGTCCTCAATCGCCTATTTTTTCGGTATATCCTTAACCCTCAGAGTTTTGTATGTATTGATGATGTGTTTAGTGTTATGTTCGGATAGCTTTGTGCTAAAGCGTGATGTAGAACTTTGGTTGTGAGAAGGGTAAGCTTGAGGTGAGAAAATGATGAACCTTAGAATATTCTGATTGAGACCTTAGATGTAAGGCCGTCTTGAGTACCAGATTTTGCAAGTGATCCTTGTCGGAGTGCATTTTATGCCTAGAACGTTTTGTGTGATAAAGTCACAGGTAGTGTGCAATGGAAGTGGTAGCTTTCATGACTGTAGAGGTAAAATTGTTCGGATCGGGAGCAGGCGTGATGCGTTAAGTGGGTCGGGTTGGGGCCGTGTTGAGGGCCAACCGCGGCTGTTCGAGGTGGGGTCAGCTGCGGGTGGTCCCGCCGGTGGTAGGGTCACGAGGTGCTAGGCCCAGTTTAGATGACCATCGTATGGGTTTGTGGATATGTGCGACCAGAATCGGTTCGTGAAGGCGGGAATGGCCTTAGAGGAAAATAAAGCTAGTAAGATGACCAAGTTTGGAGGTTGTGACTCCAAAGTATTGAAGCGAAGCAATGACGAAGTATGGTGCGTATACTAGAAGAGTTCAAGTGTTAGGAGGCGCGACGAGTAAGAAAGGAAGAAGACGTGTGTTAGTTCGTGGCGGGCGTGGCGTTGGCAGCTTGTTAGAAGATCTTCTTCGTAATCCACCTTGAGAAGGAACATTCGGGACGAATGTTTCTAAGGAGGAGAATTTTATACCGTATTTCGGTAATATGCGTGCGGGCGTGCGTATTAAATTTTGCCTTAAATTGACAAGTTTCGAAATTTGTACCTGAGTGCCAAAAGAGTCGTTTTTAAATGAAGCGTTTCCACGACTTTCGTAGGGAAAATTAGGCTATGTCAATAATAATTTTGCGGATTTTTAGAGGCGAAACATTTTGGACCAGCGGGAGGGTGACAAGTGTCACCTCGCATTAGCGTGGCTAGTGGGCGGTTTGGGCGATTTGGGGTCAAGGGAGTAGGTAGGATATTTTGTGCAAGTTGTGTGGTAGATGGATAAGGTCCACATGGTTAAAATCTGGCCTACACTTGCACCACACTTGTCTTCATCTTGGCCGTTGGTTGGCCTTTGGTTGCCTATAAATACTCCATTGTTGAAGACTTTCTTCGTCAAAACTTGAGCAATCTACCTAAGTCTCAAATACTCCCTCCTCTTGTTTTGCTATCGTCCAAGCCCCTCCCCCCCATGCTGAGATAGGCCATGGCAGAGCCTCCACTCCACTTTGTGGTGCCACTAGCAGAGGGTACCCACTGCCTAGTTGTCTCATATAAATACCCCTTTTTGTGGTATAGAAATACTCTCAGTATTGTTATAATGCCCAAATACCTTAGCCCAAAATACCTTGTAGTTTTCCCGAGGTTACAACATACAAAAGCCAGAAAATACTATTATACTTCCTCAATCACAAAAACGAAACCCTAAGTAAATCTTCACCGTAGTTGAAGTTATAAGTAGAAGTTGGTTAGAACTTCTAAGGGTTGGTTGGAGGCGGAGTCGGAGCGCGGAGTAGGAGCTAAACCTTGCTCGGGATCGACATATAAACTCGGATAATTTTGGGCTTATCGAGGTAAACACTCTTAACATACATTTGTAATTGGAAATTACATGTTGTTGGAATATATAGTTAAGGTATACTATATATAGAATTGAACATAGTTGTGCTGTGATGTCTTTTGACTTAAGCTTTGAATAATACTTACAGCGATGTCTTGCGACTTAATCTGAACTTTAAGATGAGAAGCGACTGTAATTACTTAGGGGTGTATTACGGTAGACTTGTATAGCATTCTTGTGAAGTAGAATTGTACGTCCAGGTTAAGCGTGTAAACCCCACTGGTTGGCTTGGTAGCGGCCTCGATAGAGAGGAGAATTCTGACATTGCGGGGAGAGTCTTTGCCGAATTTTACGTAGAATATTCTACGTCGGGATCTAAAGATATTAATAGGCGCCTTGTGGCCTCTATAGGTTGAAATACTCGTGTGGCGTGGTGCTTGGCTTAAGGTGTAGAAGCGGTTTGAGGTACTTGGGCGCTTTGCTATTAGTCGATGTCGTCGCGAGGTATGTGAACCTCTTCTTATCTGTTCTAGCATGATGTGTATAACTATGTAATGCGGTGAGCGTACATGTGTTAAATGTATTTGTTTGTTTTTAAACATAAAGTGTTATAACGGCTTTATGGGAAGTTGGTTATAACAACTCTATGTAAGTGAGAAATGCTTTGTGGTTTCTTTTAAAAAGATAACTGATTTGACTTATAACCGACTTGATGTGTGATAATAAAGAACCTTGAAGTATTCTAAAAGATTAAGAAACCTTTTTGAAAGAGGTGTATACTTGGTTTGAAAACATAAGAGTTATACCAGCTCTATGAGAAGTTAGGTGTAACGTCTTAAGAGAGATAAAAAGAATGGTTTAATGGTTTAGAAGTTAAGAGACTTATTCTTAAAAGATAAGAGACTTGACTTAATATGGATGTTTGTGTGAAACCTCACTCGTGAGAAATGAGTACTTGGTTTTGAAAGGAATAATGTTTCTTGATTCGGAAATCGAATGTGTATCGACAAACCACTTTGCGGCGTTAATAAAGGAAAATGTATTGAATAATTAAGTATTATTAAAACCAGTAGAAACCTCCATCTGCATAGAAGCTAAGATGAGACAAAATGATATTACAATTCCTAGATCATGGCTGCTTAATAAGATTTATGAACAAGAATAACCTACTACTATGGCATATGTTACTCAATTGTTTTAAAGGAATTAAGACATCGAACTATGAAACTTTTCTAAAGTAAAGAGACTTGAGAAATTGAAATTAGGCAAGCTGGAACTCTAGGGAAAAGAAAGGCATTGTTTTTCTTAAATTGGTTTAAAACATAAAGTGTTATAACGGCTTTATGGGAAGTTAGTTATAACGACTTTATGAGAACAAAAGAATGGTTTTTATCATTGGTTTTAATGTGGTAAATTGACTTTAAAGAGAAGTATTTTGGTCCAAAGAAGGCATGGCATTGCCTTAATTTGGTTTTAAAAAGGAAAAGTATGGAAGTTGTTTTGGTTTACTTAAAAGATATAAGTCACTCTATTTTTATACTACGGGTATCGGGTGACTTTTATAAAAGGAATAGATCTCTTTAAAAGGAATTTAACGTACGTAATACTTAGGGTTAAAACCCGGACTTGGGCATAAAATGAAAGTACTTCGAGTTGTGTATAAACTTGCCTATGCTTGTTGTTGTGAAACTGGCCTATGCTTGTTGTTGTGAAACTTTCCTAAGCTTGTTGTTGTGAAATGTTATACCCCGTAGTTGCAGGGTATGTATGTGAGGGCGTGCGTGCAGTCTGAAATTTTGAAAGAAAGAAAGATGTGAGTTTTTGGAAAAGTTTCGGTTATTTGTGAAGAAAAGGTTCGTTAATGGAATTGGATTCCCAGTTTGGTATTGGACTTCATAGATTATATTAGAATTTTGAGATTTTATTTTGGAAATGGTCACGTGGGGCCCAGGAGAAATTCTGATTTTGTGGGCATTTGTTTTGAGATTTCGGTATTTTGGATATTTCGGAGACGAAATATGCAGGCGAATCGGGCGACGCGTGTCACCCACGTGGCACTTGGCGATTTTACATTTGTGCGACACGGTTAGAGTCGTTTTTGGCGAAGCGTTTTCGTAACTGCGAAGGAAAATTCCGGCTATGTCGTTTTGTATTTTTGCGGATTTTTCCGAGGCGAAACGATACGGACCAGCGGGAGGGTGGCGTGTGTCACCCTGATGAAGCGTGTGGGGCGGCTTGGCGGGTGAGGCGAGTTGTGGTAGATATTTGTGTAGATATTTGTGAGGTTTTAAGGAGTAGGGTCTAGGGTGCACTTGGCGATCTTGGCCTTACACTTGCCTTGCACATGGCTTGATCTTGGCCGTTGGTTGGCTTTTGGTTTCTTATAAATACCTAGCTTGAAGACTTCATTCGTCCAAAATGTTCCAAGTCTTGCTATCCTTCCCTCCTCTTGTTTGACTCTCGTCCAAGCCCCACTCCTAGTTAAGGCCTTTGGTAGAGTCCTCCCACTGTGGTGCTAGCCGTAGGGTACCTTTTTTTACACTAGTTGTTTTTCGTATAATACCACTCCTTGTGGTATTGAAATACTCCCAAGTATTGTTATAATGCCCAAAATACCTTAGCCTTGTACCTTGTAGTATTCCAAAGATACCTCTTTCACGTGAAGTCAGGAAATACTACCTTTTGTCCTTTAGTCTCAAACGAAACCACAAGAAATCTTCATAGTTGGTTGAAGTATTTGAGTAAGTTAGTTAGAACTTCTAAGGGTTGTTTGGGTGGTTTGGGCGCGCGAATTGGAGCTAAACCTTGCTCAGGATCGACATTATAACTTGGATAATTTTGGGCTTATCGAGGTAATTATCTATGTCCTCATTGTAATTGGAAATTACATGTTTGTTAGAATATATAGTTGAAGTATACTATATATGGAACTATACTTAGTATTGGCAATGTCTTTTGACTTAAGCTGAAGAATAAAGCGGAATTGTATTTACATGGGGTGTATTGCGATAGACTTGTGTAGAATTGTACGTCAGGTTAGGCGTGTAAACCCCACTGGTTGGCTTGGTGGCTAGGCCTCGATAGAGGAGAGATTTCTGGCATTCTTGGGGAAGTCTTCTTAATTTTCTATAGAAAGATAGAAACTTGTGTTTTGGGGTTAATAGGCGTTTTGACCTTTATAGGTGAAAGTACTAAGAGTAGCGTATTCTACTCGAGGAGTGGAAAGGGCTAGCAAGGTTGTAGTACTTGGAGCATTTTGCTTATTGTCGATAAATCGTCATGAGGTATGTGAACCTCTTCCTATCTTTTCTAGCATGATTGTTGTGAACTATGTAGTGCGGTGAGCGTACATGTGCTAAGTGATTTGGTTGGTTTAAAACATAGGGTGTTATAATAGCTTTATGGGAAGTTAGTTATAACGACCTTATGTAAATGAAAATGGTTTCTTGATGTTAGAAGTTAAGAGACTTGATCTTATAAGATAGAGACTTAACTTATTTGTTTTAATGTGGATGTTTGTGTGAAACCTCATTCGTGAGTAATGAGTACTTGGTTTTAAAGGGATAATGTTTCTTGATTTGGGAATCGAGAATGTGTATCGACAGGACCAGCTGCGGCGTTAATAAAGGAAAATGTATTGAATAATGATGTGTTGTATTAAAACCATTAGAAACCTCATCTGCATAGAAACTAAGATGAGACAAAATGATATTACATTTTCTAGATCATGGTCTTTGTAATAAGAATGTTGTAAACAAGAATAACTACTCTCGCGTGAGACATATATTACTCAATTGTTCTAAAAGGAATCAAGTGATTAAGTTTGGGAACTATGAAACCATTTGAAAATGAGAAGCTTGAGTAATTGAAACTAGGCAAACTGGAACTTAGGAAAAGAATTCTGTTACTTGATTTTGAAAAGGAATGTGGGTTGGTCATTCTAATACTACGGTATCGGGTGACTTTTATAGAAGTAATGGATCTCTTTTAAAAGAACTTAACGAATGTAGTACTTTGGGGTTAAAAGCCGGACTTGGGTATAAATGGAAGTACTTTGAGTTGTTGTGAAACTTGCCTATGCTTGTTGTTGTGAAACTTGCCTATGCTTGTTGTTGTGAAACTTGCCTATGCTTGTGATGATAGCCTTTGTTGTGCAAGTGTGGTATTTACGTATTCTGCGTCTCTCGATAGAGGCGGTCGACTTATTGAGAACTTACTTGGGCGTCTTTGGCGGTGATGGAGAATTCCACGGGTATGTTTCCATTTTGATTCTTGTCTTGTTGTTGATGTCACATGGGCGTGTCTGCCGTCTGAATTCGGGGGCATGCGGCCATGCGGTCGGGTTGATTACCGATATATTGTTATTGTGGTTACATGGACATGTCTACAGAGGTAGAATTCGGGGCATGTGGCCGTGCGGCGGGTTGATCACCCGTATATTATTGTTGATGTCACATGGGCGTGTCTGTGAGGTAAATTAGGGGCATGTGGCCATGGGGCATTGGTATTATTGTTGCATCATGGACATGTTGTTATACCCCGTATTTTCAGAGTATGTACGTATGGACGTACGTAGAAAATTCGAACTTGAGATAAAGTGCTTGGCCGAAATTATTTTTGTGCACAAGTGCCGAAAAGAGTCATTTTCGTGAAACGTTTCCCGACTTTTGTAGGGAAAATTCCGGCTATGTCATTTATTATTTTTACGGATTTTTAGAGAGGCGAAACATTTTGGACCAATTGGAGGCGGCATGTGTCACCCTAGGTGTCGAGTTGGATGAAATTTCCTTGGTGGAAAACACAGCTGCGCGTTTTTTCATCTTTTGTGCCTAAAATGTTTGGTCAATGTTTGTGAGATATTTTGTGGAGTGGATGACCAAGTGGGACCCACACAACACGTGGCTTAATCTTCGCACACTTGCCTACCACTTGGCTCAATCTTGGCCTTTGAGTGCCTATAAATACCACTTAGTTGATGAGTTATTTCATCCACACTTGAGCAAATTCCTAGACTCAAACACTCCTCCCTTGTAGTTGTCTCGTCCAACTCCTCCCCTTTGAGTGGCCTTTTGGTAGAGCAACCCACTAGCCTAGTTGTGCTAGTCGAAATACTACCCCTGGTAGAAATACTCTTCAAGTATTGTTATAATACCCAAATACTTTAGCCCAAATACCTTGTAGTATTTCCAAAGTACCTACATCTGAAAAGCCGGAAAATACTATTATACGTCCCTTTAGCCTCTAGCGAAACCACAAGGAAAATCTCCATGGTTAGTTGGAGTAGTTTGTAGAAGTTGGTTAGAACTTCTAAGGGTAGTTGGAGGCGGGTTGGGCGCTCGGAGTTGGAGCTAAGCGATTGCCAGGATCGACTTTATACTTGGATAATTATGGGCTTATTGAGGTAAATATCTTGTCCTCTATTGTAATTGGAAATTACATATTGTTAGAATATATAGTTGAAGTATACTATATATAGAAGCGAGCGTAGTTGTTGGCAATGTCTTTTGACTTAAGCACGAATAATACTTACAGCGATGTCTTGCTACTTAAGCTGTATTTAAAGAAGATTCTTGAGCGTAATTACTTAGGGCTGTATTCTGAGTAGACTTGTGAAGTAGTGCAGTGGAGTAGAATTGTGCAGTTAGGGTTAGATGTATAACTCTTGGTTGGCTTAGTGGCCGGCCTCGATAGAGGAGGAGATTTCTGTTGTTGCGGGAGAGTCTTTGCCGAATTTTACGTAGAATGTTCTCTGAAGAGACCTTATGTTAATAAAGCGCCTTGTGGCCTTATAGGTGGAAGTACTATGCGTGGCGCGATCTACTTGGCTTAGGGAGTAGCGGTTTGAGGTACTTGGGCGTTTTGCTATTAGTCGATGTCGTCGCGAGGTATGTGAACCTCTTATATCTCTTCTAGCATGATATGTGTGAACTATGTAATGCGGTAGGCGTCATGTGCTAAATGTATGTGATTGGTTTAAAACATAAAGTGTTATAACGACTTTATGGGAAGTTGGTTATAACGACTTTATGTGGGTAAGAAAATACATGTGGTTTTAAAAGTCGATTTGAACTATAAGCGGCTTGTTATGTGTTAATAAAGAACTTGAAGTATTTCAAAAGATTTTGAATCATTTTGAAAGAAGAAGTAATACTTGGTTTTGAAAAACTTAAGAGTTATACTAGCTTTATGGGAAGTTAGGTATAACGGCTTAAGAATGTTTCTTGATTTGGAAATCGAGAATGTGTATCGACAAACCACTGCAGCGTTAATAACAGGAAATGTTTTGACTAATTAAGTATTATTAAAACCAGTAGATCTTCCATCTGCATAGAAGCTAAGATGAGACAAAATGATATTTCTAGATCATGCATTTCTTTGTAATAAGATTGTTATAAACAAGAATATCCTACTCACATATAAGACTTATGTTTCTCAGATAGTTTTAAGGATAATTATATTCTCAAATGAATAAGACTATGAACTACGAAACCTTTCTAAAATGAGAAACTTGAACATTGGAAATTAGGCAAACTTGATCATTGGAAAAGAATGTTGCTACTTGATTTTACAAAGAGAATTAATTGATTTACTTTAAAAGGATAGTCACTCTATTTTATACTACGGGTATTGTGTGACATTGTGAAAGTAACGTATCTTTTAAATAGTTAATGTATGAAGTACTTTGGGGATAAAAACCCGATTTTGTTAATCATATAGTAGAAGGTACCTTGTGTGAACAACTTGATTGTATTGGTTTGTGATAGCCTTGTAATACTTTCTTGATTGCGTTGATAAGTAAACGTGTTGGGATCTTCGTGTGTTAGTATCTTGTGATGTTTGTGTGAAGGGTTTCCTTGATTGTGCTTATTAACTATCGGTCGTTATGATAGTATTGTGGCATTCATCTCTTGAGATGATTAGGGGTTAAAGCGCCTCCGATGCGGGGTAGACTCGGCGGTCGATGGACTATGATTCGAGAATACCTGCATGCGGTCGGGGGCTATCGCGAACTACGAGAGTTCGAGTTAGTGTCGTCCTTTATGGGCATGCGGTCCCGTGTGGCGTGCGGCTGCGAAGTCGGGGCGATCGAGAGTAGCTACCCTCGATGCGAGGAATACCTGTGCGGGCGATGAGATTGGCCTATCGCGGGTGCGGGAGTTCGAGGTTAGGCAGCGTACATTGATCTGCGGGCAAGTGGCGGCTTTGATCATGTGACGGTCCAGGCAGATCTTATAATCTGATTCGTGACCTTGTTGATGCTGTAGGTTTTAGTAATCGGCTATGCCTTCGTGCTTACCGTTCAGTTTTATTATGACACGGTGGGACACAGTGTTCATGTGTGTTCCTTAGTGCTTTTATATCATAGGCGCCGGCGATGAGAAGGTATTCAGGCGTGATTGAGGTTGTGGGCACGAGACCCGTTGTTATACTTAGTGATGACTTGAGGCGTGAGTCACAACTTGACATATTGCTTTGTTGTAAGCGTAGTTTGGTTATCATCGTATGTCTCTGCTTTATATGGCTGCTATGATTTCATTCTGATATGTATTTTGATTTCACATACAAATTTTTGTTATCGACCTCGCCCGAGCTGCGTTCATCTGCGCGAGTTGAGGTACACGATCGTTGATCCTAGCTCTCGAGTCCGCAGTTTGGCGTTTGGGAAGCTCCGTTTCTCGGAGGCTTATCGGTGGTATAGTCCTGTCGTCGTAAGTGTTTACGTTCGGGGTTTGGCGGGCCACTGTCCGCCATTGTTGTCGTATCATTCTTAGAAGTGCATGTAATCTTGTTGTGGTAGGGTTTGTAAAAGGATTAAAGCGTTCATGTTGAAAAAGTTGCTATTTATATATATCTTGAAGGTACTTAGTTTTTGGTTGCTTTGTCTTCTTATTTCCTTTGTCTTATTACCTTTGGTTTCATGTATTGTCTTTATGTTCGTGATTACTCGATGTATGTCTACTTGGGTGCGGGGTAAGGCGGTCACGAACCGAGCAGTCGTGACAAAAGTGGTATCGAAGCGATTAATCCTCGGAAAGTGTCTGACCGTATCCGATGAAGTCTTGATTATCGGTGTGTTGTGCGCCACGCCCCAATGTCGAGGAGGCTATAGGATATTTAGGATTGGTTTCTATTCTTCTCACTCTGAGATCGTGCCTTAGATTTGTGTTGTAAGTTGGACCCTCGCGAAATTATTTTCCACTTGTCGTTATGCCTCGCGTAGAGCAGCCGGGCCCGGGAGGGCAAGCGGCCGAGGCTGCGAGTAGAGTTCGAGAAGGTGGCGAGGGCGAGGCCCAATCATTACCTAGGGTAGTCTTACGTTCGGGGAGTTCTGCGGCGTCGCTAGCGTGAGTTTAGTGCGGCGGCGGTGCCTCTGCGGCCATGATATATGAACCCAGGTTCCACGGCCAGGAGCAGAGAATTTAGATTGCAAGAGCGACCACATTACTAGCTATAGATTTGGCTACGAGTATACCGATGTCTGCGAGTCTTGAGGACTATCTAAAGAGGGTTGTGCGAAGTAATTCTTGATTGAAGCGAGCATGGCACGTATGCGGGCTTATGCGCGGCCGAAACGATGTAGAGATCGGCAGGTGCGAAGGACACGAGAAGAGGGCGAGCGGCGAGGTCGCTAGTAACTTTGGCGAGTCGCCTCGCGTGAGTAGATATGCACCTCGCGATCTGCGAGTGGTCTTAACGATTTGGGGCGTTCGGGGTGTGTAGGAGTTGGTCGAGAACTCCGGGGCTTAGGTTCCGCGGTGTGGCGAGCGTCATCGGGGAATGTCGTCTTTTAGTTAGTACTTGTTGTACTGCGGCCGTCGAGGGCCATGTGTCGAGAGTGTCCTTGTAGGAGGACTTAGCCGAGATTGGTGGGTAGTTCGTCATTTTCCTTAGCTATCGCCTACGAGGCGAGTTTGATTAAACGACTAAGGGGGTGAAGCGGTAGATATAGATATATCTTTAACCCTCTGAGAGTCGGTATGTGTGATAAGGTGAGTATACCTTAAGTGCTTTGTTACGATAGCGGTGTGTTAGTTGTGTTTAGAATCGTGGTGGGTTAGCAGAGTAAGATTTTGGGGATAGAAAGGTGTGAGCCTTAGAATGTTTACGTAAAGACCTTAGAGGTAAGGCCGTCTCGGGTAAAGGTGTAGTATTATGTTTGATCCTTATGGAAGTGCATAGTGCACGTGAGTTATGTTTGGGATAGGTCCACTAGTAGTGTGGAATGAAGGGGGTAGTTGAGCTAAGAAGGCCGCTAGGTTTTGAAGCGTGATTAGTGAGATTGTTACGGATCGGGAGCTAGTATTATGCGGCGTTGCGGGTCGGGTTGAGTCGCGTTGCGGGTCGACAGCGGCGTGTTTGGTGGTGGGGTCGGTTGTGGTGGTCGCGCTTGTGGTAAGTCGCGGGTGTTAGGCCCAGTTTAGTTAACGGCGTCTGAACTTCGTGGATCGTTCGACGATGGTCGGACCAGGAAGTCGGTAGTCTTGTCTTAGCAAAGGCCGTTTACTCAGCGGTATTGTTTTATCGAGAAAGGTTGTAAGGCTGCGGGGTGCCTACGCCGCCTTATGTCGAACAGTGAAGCCCGAGTTGTGGCTATTTTTATCTTCTAAAGTTTACGAGTGAGGTTAAGAACTGAGGTGAGTCTCGAATCGCGTTCGCCCTCGGGCGGTCACGTGGATTTGAAGGTAGTCGTAGGGATTGTTGTCTCTGTGGAGGAAGTGTTTAAGCTACCATTTCAGTGTTCGGATATCGCTTTGTGAAGCCTTGTAGGGGCGGAAGTGTAAATTGCCGGTCGATTGGTTCGATGTTGGCAAGGTTGATTAGTTAGTTGAGCTTGTTCCGGTGATTTGTGGATAGTCTGAAGCTTGTCTAGAAGAAGTTACGGCATTTCGGAGGAGTTGTGCGGATAATCGGCGGCGATGCTTAGAGTTGAGTTGTGGTCGGTCTTGAAAGTACCACCCGGGTTGGGTGTGGCGAGTTTGGAATCTGAGAGGAACTTAGCAGAGTTACTTTGGGCCTTTTGAGTTAATGTGAAGAATAGGCGGGTTGCCTATATGTTAGCTTTCTTGTCCGACTTAGGAGGCGTGCGTCGATCTTTCGTATTGTTATGATCGGGAAAGTATCGGAGATCCATCAGTGTTCCCAATGATGACCACGTTAGAGATAGTAGCCGAGTTTTGGGCGAAGCGATGTCGAAATGTGGAAAGAGTTCGGTATCGACATCCTCGAGGATCGCATGCGATCGGTACCATTTGTTGGGTCGTCGGGCAAGGCTCGCGACAAAGTGACAAAAGTGGTACCATTTGTTGGTCGCTGAGAAGGTTAATGCCTCGAGCAAAGTGACAAAGTGGTATCTCGGCGAGTAAAGAGAAGCGAGCATGTATGGCGGCATAGATGCGATCATTTCTTTTATAAAGAGAAGGTGCGAAGGAAGTATATTTTAGACCCGGTGAGAAGTGTGTTGCGATGATGATTACGGTGTTTCCTCGTGGACTTTGATGTAAGTATTTCTGTGATTGTTTACGTGGCGGATGTGGCGAGGATTGATTCTCGTAAGTATAGTAGTGAAGACTATCTTGGCGCGCGTTTGTTTGAGACTTAGAAGGAACATTCGGGGCGAATGTTTCTAAGGAAGGAGAATGTTATACCAGTATTTTGGTATGCGTATGGGCGTGCGTGAAAATTCGAACTTGAGATAAAGTGCTTGGCGAAATTATTTTTGTGCCTGCAGTGCGAAAAGAGTCATTTTCGTGAAAGCGTTTCCACGACTTTTGTAGGAAAATTCGGCTATGTCATTTATTATTTTCAGTTTTTAGAGAGGCGAAACATTTTGGACCAATTGGAGGCGGCGTGTGTCACCGCCAGGTGTCGAGTTGGACGAAATTTCCTTGGTGGAAGCTTACAGGCTTGCGTTTTTTCATCTTTTGTGCCTAAAATGTTTGGTCGATGTTTGTGAGATATTTTGTGGAGTGGATGACCAAGTGGGACCCAGCGTGACACATGGCTTAATCTTACTTACACTGCCTACACTTGGCTCAATCTTGGCCTTTGAGTGCCTATAAATACCCCTTAGTTGATGAGTTATTTCGTCGCGCTTGAGCAAATTCCTAGACTCAAAACACTCCTCCATGTAGTTGTCTCGTCGAGCTCCCCTCCCACTTTGAGTGGCCTTTTGGTAGGAAGCAACCACAGCCTAGTTGTGCTAGTGAAATACTACCAGCTTGGTAGAGAAATACTCTTCAAGTATTGTTATAATACCCAAATACTTTAGCCCAAATACCTTGTAGTATTTCCAAAGTACCTCTATCTGGCAGGAAAATACTATTATCGTCCTTTAGCCTCTGCGAAACCACAGGAAAATCTCCGTGGTTAGTTGGAGTAGTTTGTAGAAGTTGGTTAGAACTTCTAAGGGTAGTTGGAGCGGGTTGGGCCTTCGGAGTTGGAGCTAAGCGATTGCGGGATCGACTTTATACTTGGATAATTATGGGCTTATTGAGGTAAATATCTTGTCCTCTATTGTAATTGGAAATTACATATTGTTAGAATATATAGTTGAAGTATACTATATATAGAAATGAGCGTAGTTGTTGGCGATGTCTTTTGACTTAAGCTGAATAATACTTACTGTGATGTCTTTGCGACTTAAGCTGTATTTAAAGAAGATTCTTGTTGTAATTACTTAGGGTGTGTGATAGACTTGTGAAGTAGTGCAGTGGAGTAGAATTGTGCAGTTAGGGTTAGATGTATAACCCCTGGTTGGCTTGGTGGCGGCCTCGATAGAGGAGGAGATTCTGTTGTTGCGGGGAGTCTTCTGAATTTTACGTAGAATGTTCTGAAGAGACCTTATGTTAATAAGCGCCTTGTGGCCTTATAGGTGGAAGTACTATGCGTGGCGCGATCTTGGCTTAGGGAGTAGCGGCGGTTTGAAGGTACTTGGGCGTTTTGCTATTAGTCGATGTCGTCGCGAGGTATGTGAACCTCTTCCTATCTCTTCTAGCATGATATGTGTGAACTATGTAGTACGGTGAGCGTCGTGTGCTAAATGTATGTGATTGGTTTAAAACATAAAGTGTTATAACGACTTTATGGGAAGTTAGTTATAACGACTTTATGTTGGTAAGAAAATACATGTGGTTTTAAAGTCTTGATTTGAACTATAAGCGGCTTGTTATGTGTTAATAAAGAACTTGAAGTATTTCAAAGATTTTGAATCATTTTGAAAGAAGAAGTAATACTTGGTTTTGAAAAACTTAAGAGTTATACTAGCTTTATGGGAAGTTAGGTATAACGGCTTAAGAATGTTTCTTGATTTTGGAAATCGAATGTGTATCGACAAACCAACTGCGGCGTTAATAACGAGGAAATGTTTTGACTAATTAAGTATTATTAAAACCGGTAGAAACTTCATCTGCATAGAAGCTAAGATGAGACAAAATGATATTTCTAGATGCATATTCTTTGTAATAAGATTGTTATAAACAAGAATATCTACTCACATATAAGACTTATGTTTCTCGGATAGTTTTAAGGAGAATTATATTCTCAAATGAATAAGACTATGAACTACGAAACCTTTCTAAAATGAGAAACTTGAACATTGGAAATTAGGCAAACTTGATCATTGGAAAAGAATGTTGCTACTTGATTTTACAAAGAAGTAATTGATTTACTTTAAAAGGATAGTCACTCTATTTTATACTACGGGTATTGTGTGACGTTGTGAAATGCGTATCTTTTAAAGAGTTAATGTATGAAGTACTTTGGGGATAAAAACCGATTTTGTTAATCATATAGTAGAAGGTACCTTGTGTGAACAACTTGATTGTATTGGTTTGTGATAGCCTTGTAATACTTTCTTGATTGCGTTGATAAGTGGCGTGTTGGGATCTACGTGTGTTAGTATCTTGTGATGTTTGTGTGAAGGGTTTCCGCGATTGTGCTTATTAACTATCGATCGTTATGATAGTATTGTGGCGTTAAATCTCTTGAGATGATTAGGAGTTAAGCGCCTCCGATGCGGGGTAGACTTCGGCGGTCGATGGACTATGATTCGAGAATACCTAAATGCAGTCGGGGCTTTATGCGAACTACGAGAGTTCAGGGTTAGTGTCGTCGCTTTATGGGCATGCGGTCCGTGGCGTGCGGTGCGAAGTCGGGGCGATCGCGGGAGTAGCTACCCTCGATGCGAGGAATACCTCATGCGGGCGATGAGATTGGCCTATGCGGGCTGCGGGAGTTCGAGGTTAAGCAGCGTACATTGATCTGCGGGCAAGTGGCGGCTTGATCATGTGGCGATGCAAGCGGATCTTATAATCTGATTCGCTGACCTTGTTAGTACTATGGGTTTTTAGTAGTCGGCTATGCGCCGTACTTACCGTGATTTTATTATGACACAGGTGGGACTGGTGTTCATGTGTGTTCCTTGGTGCTTTTATATCATGGAATGGCGGTGAGGAAGGTATTCCAGGCGTGATTGATGTTGTGGGCACGAGACCCGTTGTTATACTTGAGTGATGACTTGAGGCGTGAGTCACAACGACATATTGCTTTGTTGTAGCGTAGTTTGGTTATCATCGTGTCTCTGCTTTATATGGCTTTATGATTTCATTTGATATGTATTTTGATTTCACATACAAATTTTTGTTATGCGACCTCGCTTGAAGTGCGTTCGTCTGCGAGTTGAGAATGCGCGATCGTTGATCTAGCTCACGAGGTCACGATTTGGCGTTTGGGAAGCTCCGTTTCTCGGAGGCTTATCGGTGGTATAGTCCACATGCGTCGTAAGTGTTTACATTGAGGGTTTGGCGGGGCCCTGTCCATACGTTGTTATCGTATCATTCTTAAGTGCGTAATCTTGTTGTGGGCGGGGTTTGTAAAAGATTAAGCTGTTCGTATTGAAAAAGTTGCTATTTATATATATATCTTGAAGGTAAGTTTTTAGTTGCTTTGTCTTCTTATTCAACTGTCTTATTACTTGGTTTCATGTATTGTCTTTATGTTCGTGATTACTCGATGTATGTCTACTTGGGTGCGGGGTAAGGCAGAGTCACGAACCGGGCAGTCGTGACAATGTCTACACGATCATTAGGGGCATGCGGCCGTGATCGCGAACATGATTGATGTTGTGGCGTGAGACCCGTAGTTATATTTGAGTGATGACTTGAGGCGTGAGTCACGGCCCAACATGGCTAACTTTTATGTTGTGGCGTAGTTTGGTTATCATCGTATGTCTCCTGCTTTATATAGACTAGTATGATTTCATTCAGATATCTTTCTGTTTCACATACTTAGTACTGTTATCTGACCTCGCTTGAGAAGTGCGTTCATCTGCGAGTAGAAATGTCGATCGTGGATCCCGCTCTTAGGATCCATGAGTTCGGCGTATTGGGAAGCTCGTTTCTTGAGGCTTATCTTTTAGTATGTGTTCCCGAGTTGTAGGTTCTTGTACATTGAGGTATGGCGGGGCCTGTCCGTCATAGTCGTTGTAAATCTTAGTGCAGTAATCTTGTTGTGGGCGGGGTTGTAGATTAAGCGTTCGAGTTTTATGTCTATCTTGAAGCCAGCCGTTTTGGTTGCTTTTTATTATTATATCTCTTGTTCGCGACTCATGTTTTATTTTCATTGGTTTTCTCGATGTTGTATCGCTAGGGTGCAGGATAAGGCACGATATGAACCGAGCGAATCGTTACAAAAGTGGTATCGAGCGATTAATCCTCGAAAGTATCTGACCGTGTCTAGTAAGTCTTGATGCTCGATGTGTTGTACCCATCTATGTCGAGAAAGTGAGACATTTAGGATTAGTTTCCATTCTTCTCATTACGAGATCGTGCCTTAGAGGTATGTTGTAAGTTGGACCCTGCGGCGTATCGTTTTTGATTATGCCTCCTTGAGCAACGAGCGAAGGGCAAAGCGGCCGAAGTCTGCTAGTGAGATCTGAGAAATTGCAGCGCGAGGCGGTGCCACGAGTTGTGCTTGGCAGCGGGTTTTGTGGCGCCGGCCCAGCGATTTAGGCGCGGCCGTGGGCGTGAGACTTCTGACGAGCCTCGGTCCGATGCAGAGCGAGAGAGATGGGTTACAAGAGATGGCGATTCTTTGGCAGTCGTGGCAGATATGAGATAAGTTGAATCACGGCGATTCGATTCGATAGCACGATGGATTCGCCGGCGAATAGTTTGAAGCTCACAGGACTTTACGAGTTGTAGCCCTTGATTTTATGGGTGAGGCACGAGATGATCGCGAGTTCATCCGGCGATTCTGGAGATCATGCGGGTGATGAGCTTGAGGGCCGAGCGCTGACCTTTAGTTCGCGTCGTTGCGTAATGATCGATTGGTTTGATTCATGAGCTTTCGGGAAGCATCGCCTCAGCGGTATGGGATGAGTTTTGAGGCTTTCTCGCGCAACTTCTTGCCTCATGAGATGAGAGAACGCGGTAAGCGATTTTGATACTTAAACGAGGCGGCGTGCGGTTCGGGAAGTACAATGTGAGTTGACTCGTTGGCGATGCGTCCCAGCGTTGGTAGCTAGTATGGAGGATCGAGTGCGGAGATATATTCTGAGGCACCGATGATTACATGTCGGGCGTATTCGAGTAACCAGCCGGCATGGACATTGCCAGCGTGCGAGCTACATCTGCTGGGATGTGAGCCGCGGAGGGTCGGCGGAATGACGAATCAGCGAAGGCGAGAACACGGTCGCTGGTGACTTTCGTGCGGACCGCCTCGGCCGCTTAGTTTTGTACCTCCGCCGGTCGCGAGTGGTCCTCCGCGACCAGTATTCGGGGCGGTCGGGCTCGAGGTTGAGTTTCGAAGTAAGGGTGTTGGCGGATCACGGTCACCCTGCCTCGGTGTGGCGATGTGGTAAGCGCGTTCGAGTGTGCGTGGTGCGAGGGCTTGTTATTTTTGCGGCGGCGGGAGCCGTTTCTGCGAGAAGCTATCAGACCAAGGGTGCGGATATTCTGACTCGACCCTAGGATCGATGGTGGTTCACGCCTACGATTATGCCTGCCGAAGTGGGCTATGATTAGAGTGGAGGCGGTAGCCAGTTTATCCTTAACCCTCAGAGTTTTGGTATGCTTGTTATGATGGTCATTATATTGTACTATGTCTGCGAATAGCGTTGTGTTAATTATGAGTTAGAAAACATGCTTAGTTGGGAGGATCACGTATGGGGGCATGGTAAGTGTGAACCTTAGACTATGTCCTGTGAGACCTTAGGTAAGGTCGTCTTGAGTTAAGATTTATTTTGACCACTTATCAGTAGTAGTATCGTGAGATTTATTTGTGTGACAAGTTAGTAGGTAGTGTGAGATGGAAGTGGTAGCTTTTCGTGATGTGAATTAGTAAGATTGTTAGGATCGGGAACAAAGTTTAGCGGTTGGGGGTGGGTTGAGACCATTTGGGTCAACGTAACCGGTTTGGGGTGGGGTCGGTTAGGTGGTCACTTGGTGGTAGAGTCACGAGGATGCTAGGCCCAGTTGGTATAATCATCGTATGAGTTAGTGGGCCAGCGTTCGACGACGGTTCGTAAAGGCGGGAATGGCCTTAAGGAAGTTTGAGGTTAGTAAGATGACCAAGTTTGGAGGTAGTGACTCCAGATTTTAGAGCGAGTAATGGTGAAGTAGTACGTCTTGGGAGAGTTCAAGCGTTAGAAGAACGCGCGAGTAAGAAGAAGAGGGCGTATGTTATTTCGTGGCGGTGGCATTGGCAACTTGTTAGAGGAACTTTATCGTTATTCGACTTGAGAAGGAACATTCGGGACGAATGTTTCTAAGAGGAGAATGTTATACCCGTATTTGCGGGGTATGTATGTGAGGGCGTGCGTGCGAAGTCTGGCGAGAAATTTTGAAAGAAAGAAAAGATGTAGTTTTAGTGGAAAAGTTTCAGGTTATTTGTGAAGAAAAAGGTTCGTTAATGGAGGTGGATTCCCAGTTTGGTATTGGACTTCATAGATTATATTAAATTTTGAGATTTTATTTTGGAAATGGTCACGTGGGGCCCAGGAGAAATTCTACAGTTTAATGAAGACAGCTTTGTTTTGAGATTCGGTATTTTGGATATTTTCGGAGACGAAATGCAGGCGAATCGGGGCGACGTGTCACCCCGTATGGCTGCCTGGCGATTTACATTTGTGCCGCGGTTGAAGTCGTTTTTGGCGAAGCGTTTTGCGTAACTGCGAAGGAAAATTAGGCTATGTCGTTTTGTATTTTTGCGGATTTTTAGAGGCGAAGCATTACGGACCAGCGGGAGGGTGGCGTGTGTCACCTCGCGATAAACGTGTGGTAACTTGGCGGAATTGAGGGGCAAGTTGTGGTAGATATTTGTGTAGATATTTGTGAGGTTTTAGGAGTAGGGTCTAGGGTGCGCGGCGATCTTGGCCTTACACTTGCGCGCACATGGCTTGATCTTGGCGTTGGTTGGCTTTTGGTTTCTTATAAATACCACGGCAGCGAAGACCGTTCGTCAAATGTTCCAGATCTTGCTATCCTTCCCCTCTCCTCTTGTTTGACTCGTCCAGGAGCCCTCCTAGTTAAGGCCTTTGGTAGAGGAGTCCCTCCAGCTGTGGTGCTAAGTGGTACCCACTGCATAGTTGTTTTCGTATAATACCATCAAGCGTGGTATTGAAATACTCACCTAGTATTGTTATAATGCCCAAAATACCTTAGCCTTGTACCTTGTAGTATTCCAAAGATACCTCTTTCACGTAGAGTCAGGAAATACTACACTTTTGTCCTTTTAGTCTCAAGCGAAACCAAGGAAATCTTCATGTAGTTGGTTGAAGTATTTGAGTAAGTTAGTTAGAACTTCTGGGGTTGTTGGAGTGGTTTGGAGCGCGGGTGGAAGCTAAACCTTGCTCGGGATCGACGATTATAACTTGGATAATTTTGGGCTTATCGAGAGTAATTATCTAGATCCTCTGTGTAATTGGAAATTACATGTTTGTTAGAATATATAGTTGAAGTATACTATATATGGAACTATCTTAGTATTGCAATGTCTTTTGACTTAAGCACGAAGAATAAAGAAGAACTGAGCTGTATTTACATAGGGTATTGCGATAGACTTGTGTAGATTGTACACGTCCAGGTTAGGCGATGTAAACCCACTAGTTGGCTTGGTAGTGGCCTCGATAGAGGAGAGATTTCTGTTTGTTGCGGGGAAGTCTTCTTAGAATTTTCTATAGAAAGATAGAAACTTGTGTTTTGGGGTTAATAAGCGTTTTGACCTTTATAGGTGAAAGTACTAAGAGTGGCGTATTCTACTCGAGAGTGGAAAGGGCTAGCAAGGTTGTGATACTTGGAGCATTTTGCTTATTGTCGATAAATGTCGCGAGGTATGTGAACCTCTTCCTATCTTTTCTAGCATGATTGTTGTGAACTATGTAATGCGGTGAGCGATACGTGTGCTAAGTGATTTGGTTGGTTTAAAACATAGGGTGTTATAATAGCTTTATGGGAAGTTAGTTATAGCGACGCTTATGTAATGAAAATAGTTTCTTGATGTTAGAAGTTAAGAGACTTGTCTTATAAGATAAGAGACTTAACTTATTTGTTTTAATGTGGATGTTTGTGTGAAACCTCATTCGTGAGTAATGAGTACTTTGGTTTTTAAGGGATAATGTTTCTTGATTTGGGAATCGAATGTGTATCGACAGGACCAACTGCGGCGTTAATAAAGGAAAATGTATTGAATAATGATGTGTTGTATTAAAACAGTGAAACCTCATCTGCGTAGAAAATAAGATGAGACAAAATGATATTACATTTTCTAGATCATGTTGCTATAATAAGAATGTTGTAAGCAAAATAACTGCTACTCGCGTGAGGCATATATTACTCGATTGTTCTAAAGGAATCAGTGATTAAGTTTAGAACTATGAAACCATTTGAAAATGAAGCTTGAGTAATTGAAACTAGGCAAGTGGAACTTAGGAAAAGAATCTTGTTACTTGATTTTGAAAAGGAATGTGGGTTGGTCGTTCTAATACTACGGTATCGGGTGACTTTTATAAGTAATGGATCTCTTTTAAAAGAACTTAGAATGTAGTACTTTGGGGTTAAAAACCGGACTTTGGTATAAATGGAAGTACTTTGAGTTGTTGTGAAACTTGCTATGCTTGTTGTTGTGAAACTTGCCTATGCTTGTTGTTGTGAAACTTGCCTATGCTTGTGATGATAGCCTTTGTTGTGCAAGTGTGGTATTCTGTATTCTTGGCGTCTCGATAGAGGTCGGTCGACTTATTGAACTTACTTGGGCGTCTTTGTGGTGATGGAGAATTCCACGGGTATGTTTCCATTTTGATTCTTGTCTTGTTGTTGATGTCACGTGGGCGTGTCTGCCGTCACGTCAGGGGCATGCGGCCCGTGCGGTCGGGTTGATTACGATATATTGTTATTGTGGTTACATGGGCATGCTCTACTGAGTTAGTCGGAGGCATGTGGCCGTGCGGCGGGATTGATCACGGTATATTGTTGATGTCACGTGGGCGTGTCTGTAGTGGTTAAGTCAGGCGTGGCCGTGGGGCATTGGTATTATTGTTGCATCATGGGCGTATTTACGATCACAGAATTCGGGGGCATGCGGCCGTAATGCGAACATGATTGATGTTGTGGCGTGAGACCCGTAGTTATATTTAGTGATGACTTGAGGCGTGAGTCACGGTGGTTCATATTTGCTTTTATGTTGTGAGTAGTTTGGTTATCATACATGTCTCACCTTTATATAGACTAGTATGATTTCATTCTGATATCTTTCTGATTTCACGTACTTGGTACTGTTGTGCCCGACCTTACTCAGCCGGAAGTGCGTTCATCAGCGAGTAAGTGCGTCAGTCGTGGATCCGCTCTTAGGATCCACTGATTCGCGTATTGGGAAGCTCAGTTTCTTGGAGCTTATCTTTTGAGCCAGTATGTGTTCACTGAGTTGTAGGTTCTTATGCATTCGGGGTATGGCAGGGCCACTGTCCGTCATGGTCGTTGTAAATCTTAGAAGTGCAGTAATCTTTGTTGTGGCGAGGTTGTAAAGATTAAAGCCCATTGGTTTTATGTATATCTGAAGGCTAGCCGTTTTGGTTGCTTTGTTTATTATTATATCTCTTGTTTCATGATTTCGTGTTTTATTTTCCATTGGTTTTCTACGATGTTGTATCACTAGGGTGCGGGATGAGCACGATGCCCGGAGCCGGGCTAGTCGTTACATGAAACTTGCCTATCTTGTTGTTGTGAAACTTGCTATGCTTGTTGTTGTGATAACACTTTTGTTGTGCAAGAATTGTGTTTATACTACTGTCTCTCGATGGAGAATTCGGTTGACTTTTGAGAACTTACTTGGGCGTGGTAGCGATGTGGATAAATTCCGCAGTGCGTTCTGTGATAGTGTTACTTTTGTTAATCGCTTTGGACATCACGACGATCGTGCTGCGGGTATGCTTCCTTTGATTACCGCATTTGTCTTATTGTTTCCCTTTGGACCTCTTGGCGATCGTAGCGCGGGTATGCTTCCCGTTTGGAATGTTGTCTTATTTGTTCCACTTTGGACATCACGACACTATGCGTGCCGCGGGTATGCTCATTTGGATTTCTGTCTTGTTGTTATCATATCATGAAGCTACGTGATGAGGAAGGTACTCATGGCGAAGCGGGGATTGATGTTATGGGCGTGAGACCACAATTGTCTCAGCCCCATTTCGTATGTATCTTTGTAGTTTGGTTATCATACATGTCTCTGCTTTTATGGGCTATTATGATTTCATTTCTGATTTCACATACTTGGTACTGATGTCTTGACCTCCTGAGAGTGCGTTCATCTGCATGAGTAAATATCATCAGTGTCGATCCCCGCGTTTAGGATCGTTTATTTTGGAAGCTCGTTTAGTCGGAGGCTTATCTTTGGTATGTTACCACACAGTGCATGTAAGTCCTTATGCGTTGAGAGTATGGCAGGAATACATCTGTCAGTCATAGTTGTTATATAAATCTTAGAAGTGCAGTAGCCTTTGTTGTGTTGAAGTGTATGTAACTATGTTCAAATGTTTATATATATATATGTTGGAAAAGCTGACCCGTTTTAGTTGGCCTATTTGCTTTATTTATCATGTCTCTTGTTTCATAATTATGCTTTATGTTAGTGATTTTCTCCCGATGTTGTATCACTAGGGTGCGGGGCAAGCACGATCTGTACGCGCCGGTTAGTCGTGCGATTACGTCCCTTTCTGTGACTACGGACCTCACAGGAATGCAGTATGGCGGGGCCACAGCCGAAAATTTACGAGCCTATGCATATATCTACACAATGTCGGGAGAACCGTACAAAAGTCGAGCCTCCGGAAGATGGAGCTCACGACACCAAGTAGAGATCCTAAGTATGTGGATCTGCACTGCTTTCCCTTACTGCGAGCGTGAACCCGAGGAAGTCGACATGCGGTACAGTATGCGAAAGCGCCAAAAAATGAAGTAAAATCAAAGTATTTAAAACCATTTATAATCTGACAGTTGATTGCCACATGGTGCCTGACATAAACAAGAGCAAAATAGATATAATGTAAGCGGTATTTTCTGGCGCGAATGATGGAAAGCCAGGCGAACTGATAGCCCATAGTAAACCTGTCATTATGCGTGCCAATCACGGACTCCGCGGTCATGTATGCGGTCCACGGCCTGGACGCGTGAGGTATTCCTGCATCGAGGGTAGCTAACCGGTACCTCAGACTCCGCGATGCATAGTCGTAAGCGCGTAGTCATGCGCGCGTAGAGAATCCCAGCGTTAGGATAAAACACCGAGAATGATCAATCACGGAACTCCGCGACTCGCGTAGTCACGCGGACGCATAGGCGTATAGACCCGCGTCGAGGGGCAAGCCCTCGGTATAACAAGTCGAAGTGTGATATAATAACAATACAGCGATGCTTAGCGTTTAACAACGTAAGCACGACAAGGAACCACTTTTACACAAAAGTTACAGAACACTTTACTAGCGTGGCATAATCATATGTCTACTTATCAAACAATCTTACTATACTTTCTGAGAAATCAATACAGGCTTTTATAAACAAATAAGTAAGCAGTTTTCCTTTTATCTTTCTTAAGTTGTTATACTAACTTCGTAAAGCTAGTATAACTCTTAGCTTTTGTTTAAAGCAAGTATTACTCTTACATTAAAAATGATTCATAATTCTTTTGAAATCTTTAAGATTTCTTATTATTTGGGCTACGAGTCAAAGAGCGTCAAGTAAAACCGTGTTGATTATATGCCTGGAACTCGCGATTGTAACAATACGTATAAAAGCTTGAGCGATTCGTCCGGCACACAAGCCACCTTGTGATCACTACGGACCTCAGAATGTTATAACCTGATGGCGGGACGGGGCCGGCCGCACCACGATGTACAGAACACACATTTCTCTGAAACTATGGAAGCGTACGAGATAAGCCTCAGGAAGCGGAGCTTCAATCTGAGCGGTGATCTATGAGAGAGGATCAGACAATGGTGTACCTACTGCTGGCATGAGCGCGGACCGAAGGAGAGTCGATGCAAGGTACAGTATGTGGCCGAAAAATCTTTGTAAATGAAATCATAATAGTCTATATAAGCAGAAGACATATATGATAACCATTTTACATTCACGATACCTGATATATGGCGATCATATCCAAATAGAGTTCGCGCCAGCCAAGTCATCACTCAATATAACCATGGGTCTGCGTACGCGTGCCAATCATGCGTGAATTCACGCAGCTGCGGGCGATCCGTGATATAAAACACGAGAATACTGCGTGAACACGAGTCCCGCGCGTATGCATAATAAGCTATGCGGGAAATGCAGGCATGGCGAGCTACTAAAACCACGGTACCAGCAATGCCATAAAAGCGTATCACGAGGTCTTTACGAGGCCGCCCGCGTAATCGGCCCAGTACTTCGCCCTCGGTATCATATGCGCGTCAAATCCTCAGAACTTCGCGACTCGCGCCGACGCTGAAGCCCGCGTGAGTATTCCCGCGCCGAGTAGCTACTCGCCGGCATCGTCACAGACTCACCGTGTCGCGTGGCCCGTAGACGCGTGGTATTCCTGCATACTAACCTGGAACTCGTAGCTCCGCGCCGGTCCTGGGACGCGTGAGCATCCGCCGCGGGGGCAACAACCGGTATATCATGTCGAGAGGTGAGTTGTACAATACCAACATGCGGCTTATCGTTAAGCAACACCGCGCAATCGAAACCCGTTTACCGCAAACACAAGGCGCTGCTGCGTAGCGTCTACCGTGTTTACTTATCATACCCGAAAGTATTACAAGGCATCAACCAGGCATCGCGACGAACCGGGCAGACCCATGTAGTGCATTACGGGCGCGTAGGCATGTCCAGTAACCAGTGAATATAAAACAAGGCGTGAAACAATATGAAGAAAGCAGTTTGCTCCACGAGAAAATTTTTCCATGGCGTATATATAATAAAACTTGAACAATTACATCCTATTTACAAAACACTTGGCGATCACTGGACCCAGAATGTAATAACAACTATGACAGGGCAGAGGCCGCCATACCGTGAATGTACAGAACCTCTGACTCGGGGAAACATGCGAAAGATAAGCCTCGGAGAAGCGGAGCTTCGATCTGGCCCAGTTGTGATCCTATGGCGAGGATCGACAATGTACCTACACTGCGGCATGAGCATGACCACGAAGAGTCGATCTGACCAATTGCAGTATGTGAAACTAAAAAAATCAGCGAAATCATATGATCTAAAATAAAGCGGGAGACATATATGATAACAAAACTACGATTCAACATAAAAACGATCGTATCAAAGTCGGGGACTCACGCCACCGAAGTCATCATGCGTACGTGGAACTCGCTACAGCTGGCGATCAAGCTCATCGTGTAATCGTTAACATGTCGGCCCGTCATACGCCCGGACTCGAGGTGGAATCGTATGGAATACATTCGTTCCGTCTCGTGGACTCGATATCAAATCGTTGGTATCATTCGGTTCATCCGTGAACTTCGGTATCGTGTGAATCATTCCGGTTAATCCCGTAGACTTCGGTATCGCATGAAATACATTCGGTCCATCTCATGGACTCATTATCGTGTGGAATACATTCTCGGTTCATCCCGTGAGCAGCGGTGTATAATGTGAAATACATTTCGGTTCATCCACGTGAATGCGGTGTCGTGTGAAATACATTCGGTTCATCCGTGAGCAGCGGTGTCAATAAGTGTGAAATACATTCGGTTCAATCCAGTGAATGCGGTGTCGTGTGTATAACATTTAAATGCTCTTTTAAAGCTTGATTAAGATAATACCATGCTTTCCTTTTAAATCGACTAAAAATATTATGCCGCTTTTTTAACCAAAACACTTTCAGTCTTAAATTGAGTATCAGCGTTCTTTTCCAAAAGTTCAAGTTTGCCTAATTTCAAATACTCAAGTCTCTCATTTTCGAAAGGTTTCGTAGCTCATAGTCTTAATCGCTTAATAACATAATTCTCTTTTAAAACAATTTTGAGTAACATATGTGTCACACCCCGAAAATCGGGCCCGTGATTGGTGCCTTACAAGGCGCCCAGTGATCACATCGAGAGAAAATCAGTGGAGCGTAAAACATGAGTCGTTAAACAGAGATATAATAAATGTGAGCCAGCAAAGCGATTTGCCTTTAGTGTATACATAAAACACGAAACAGTTTAATCCTTTTACAACCACCTTGTGCGATGCTACGGACCTGCAAGATATCTGACAACGTATGGCCAGGACGGGGCCGCCGTACCACGAATGTACTGAACCTCTGACTCGAGAAGCATGCAAAAGATAAGCCTCCGGAAGGCATGCTTTCAGACATTGAAATGAGATCCTAGGCGGGGATCGCGGCCAGATGTACCTTTACTGCGGCGTGAGCGCGGCCACGAAGGAGTCGATCTGGCCAGTACAAGTATGTGAAGCGTCAAATCACGTAAATGAAATCATAATAGCCTAAGCGAGAGGCATGTATGATAACCAAAATACGATGCAGCGACATAAAGCAGTCAAGTGGGGACTCGCGCCTGAATCGCCACTCGAATATAACTATGGGTCTCGCGCGGCATCCGTCGTGTTAGCATCGTGGCGCGTGCCCGGAATCGCATCGGTGTAGGCGTGTCCGTGATCGCCTTGGTAATAACAAGGCGCGTGGCGCGTGCCGGAATGCGCGCCGGTGTGAGCATGCCCGTATAACCTCGATATGATATCTTTGGGTGGTCAGCCTGCGCGTGGCCACGTACGCCGAATCTTGCGTCGGTGTAGAACCGTCCGTGTGACGTCAGCAACAAGGCGGTAATCAAAATGGAAACATGCGTGGAATTCTCCGTCAGCGCGCCCGCGTCGAGTAAGTTCTCGACGAGTCAGCAGGCCTCTATCGAGGCCAGCGGTAGCTGAAATACCACGCGCACAGCAAGGCTATCGCCACAAGCATAGGCAAGTTTCAAAACAACAAGCATGATTTCACATCACTCAAGTGCGCTTCGTTTTATGCCAAGGCCAGGGTTTTAACCATGAAGTACTACGTCGTTAAGTTCTTTAAAGAGATCCATTACTTTTATCAAAGTCACCCGATACGTAGTATTAGAATGGCCACGACCAGCATTCCTTTTTCAAAATCAAGTAACAACATTCTTTCCTAAGTTCCGGTTGCCTAGATTTGATTACTCGAAAGCTTACCGTTTCGAATGGTTTCATAGTTCGTAAACTTAATCACTGATTCCTTTTTAGAACAATTGGAGTAATATATGTCTCGCGTGAGAGGTTATTATTGTTTACAACATTCTTATTACGACCATGATCTAGAAAATGTAATATCATTTTGTCTCATCTTAGTTTATGCGGATGGAGGTTTCTCTTTGGTTTTTAATCGATCGTCATTATTAAATGATTTGGCTTTATTAGCATTTGCGATGGTGCATCGATACGTTCTGATTTCGAAATCGGTAAAACATTATCCTTTAAATAAAACCAAGTACTCATTACTCACGAATGAGGTTTAGCGAAACATCCACATTAAAACAAATAAGTTAAGTCTCTTATCTTTATAAGATCAATCTCTTAACTTAACATTGATAAACCATTTTCTTTACCTCTCTTAAGACATTATACTAACTCCCAGTAAAGCTAAATATAACTCTTTTTAAAACCTTTAAAACCAAGTGTTACTCTCCACTTAGCTTGATTTATAAATCTTTTGAAATACATCAGATTCTTTATTATAACTGCGATTATAATTCCATCGATTACCTTTTAAAACCACAAGTATTTTCTTACCTACGTAAGTTATAACTGACTTCCCGTAAATGGCCGTTATAACCTTATGTTTTACTAATCAAACACGATTAACACGTATGCGTCTGCGTACTCACATGGTTCCACATATCGTACTAGAAGAGATAGGAAGAGGTTCCATACCTCATGACGATTATCGACAATAAGCAAAAAGCTCAATCTTACAACACCTAGCCATTTTCGGCTCATGGTAGAATCGCTACTCTTGAAGTACTCACTATAAAGGCGCAGGCGTCTATTAAATCTTAAACACAGTTCCCGTGCTTTCAGAAAATTAGGCCTCTACGCCTGGCGTAAATCTCTCTCTGTCAGTAGACTGCGGCTGAGCGAGGGTTTATCGATCTAGCAGGGCGTGTACAATTCTACTCGATAATACTACAGTCTACTGTCTGATCTATGTGATTCTGATTCGATTGATTCTTTATTCTTGGGCTTAAGTCAAAAGACATTGCCACAATACTACGTTCGATTACATATATAGTATCTTGACTATATATTCTAACGTATAATTTCCAATTACAATAGAAGAACGATGGTGTTTACCTCGATAAGCCCAAAATTATCCAAGTAAAAAGTCGATCTGAGCAGCGCTTAGCTCGCTCGGCGCTCCAAGCAACCGACCAGAAGTTCTAATTCTCTTTTAACCAACCACAACTTCAGCAATATGGTGAAGGGTGGGAATTTCCTTAGGGTTTCGTTTTGTGGCTAAAGGAAGTATAATCGTATTTTGGGCTTTTGTATAAGTGTAACCTTGGGAATACTACAAGGTATTTGGGCGAGCATTTGGACATTATAACGATACTAGGAGTATTTCTATACCACAAAGGGTATTATGAAAACAAACTAGGCTAGGGGTGCCTTGTGTGAGCAGCACCCATGAGGGGAGGGTGGCTCTCGGCCAAAGCTGGCAGCAAGGGGAGGATGGCTTTTGGGCCGAATCACGAAAGAGGGAGAGGAGGTTTGAAGACTTGGAAGTTTTGGAATGGATGAAGTCTTCACGCTTAGGGGTATTTATAGCAAAACCAAAGGCGACGAGGCAAGATCCTTCAAGTGTATGGCAAGTGTGAGACAAGATTAAGCCAAGTGCACCTAAACCTACTCCTGAAACACTCGTGAAAACAAGCCAAAGCGAGCACAAATCAAAGGGCGATCGGCGAGGCAACCTTGGCCAGCCCCACCCTCCAAGCGTCAATGAGGGTGACAAGTGTCACCTCCGTTAATCCAAAAATGTTTGTCTCTCGGAAAAATCCATAAAAAATATAAATGACATAGCGGAATTTTTCCAGCGTAAGCTAATGAAGCGTTTAAATCGAAAAAGCGACTCAATCGGCACTTGTGCCCCAAAATGAATCGGCGAGCCTAATGAAGTTCGAAAATTTCTCGTCGTCCCACGCATGCGTACTGCGGAAATGAGAGGGTATAACATTCTCCTCGCGAAACGTGCGTCCGAATGTTGTACAGAATCTCAAAACAAGCGTCTTGATATAGTCTTAGCTACTATACTTACGAGTCAAACATACCGCTTTGCGCACCAAAGTAACATCTCGCGCAAAAGGCAAATCCATGACGAAGAACCGCTCAGTTAGCACAAAGTCCATGAGGTCTAAAATATACTCCCGCTGCGCCTCATTTCACAAAGAAGCGATCTGCGCGTTAACTTCTCCTGCATCTCGTCGTGCCATACCGAACACTCGAGCTCTTTCCAATATCAGTACCACGCCGTCAGCGTTTGTTTCCAACCCTTGGAGTTACTGCCTCGAACTTGGTCATCTTACCGCCGATTTCCTCAAAGGCCATTCTTGGCCTGCGATGATTGCAGTCGAACATATCTATGAACTCATCGATGGTCATCAAACTTGGGCTAGCACCTCGTGACCACGCTGGCGGGACCACGGTGACCGCTCGCCGAAGCGGGGCGGGTTGGCGCAACAGCTGACCACGACCAGTGTGGCGCCCGACTCCATTTCGCCGACGGAACACGTCATGGAAGCTACCCTTCCGTCTCACGCAGCAGTTTTAAATCACGCTGCGCCTGGCTTCTCCAGCTATCGAACATAACATAACGCATCGTGCGTCAACACATACAAGTATCTACGGGGTTAGGATATACACGAAACTAGCCGGTTCGGGCCGGGACCAGGAAGCTTCCGCGCGACCTCTGCAAGTGGCATGGCGCAGCACTTACTCTAATCATCTAGTGCTGCTATCTACCAGCGCTACCCACAGTGGACAGTCTCTGCGTCATATGGCCTGTTGGCGCTTGAGAATAACAAGCTCCTTGGTACTCGACAACTCCGAAATGAGGTCTACGCATCGACCACCAGTAGGGGTAGCTGCATCCCA